>CAUHTR010003622.1:0-32982 GCA_959609185.1 Schmidtea polychroa | reverse complement strand
TTTTTTGACAGCTATTTAATATTAAATATAACTTAACACAATTGAAATTATTAATATAATATGACTATGTCATTATGTAATTAATTAATGATTAATTGTTGATTAATATAAATTATTAGTTATTATAAAATTCTTATCATAATTTGAATTATATTCACACAATATATTTAATTCAAATACCATTCATAAATTTTTATTATATATTTGATAAAGAACACTAATGAGAACAATTTGCATATCTTTAGAGAGTTTGTGTAGAGTCCGGTTTGTACGTTGTTGTTTTTAATTTTAAGCATGACTCTAAGTTCTCATTTGTAAGATGACTCCTCAATTTAATTTTGACGAAGTTCATACTGGAAAAGGTTTGTTCAAATATGTATGTAGAACCGAAAATGGAAAGAACTGCAAAAGCCAATTTTTTCAATTCACTATATGAGTTGGGAACACTTTTCCAAGTGTTAAAAATTAATAAATATTCATTCTGTAGATCCTTTAGATCAGACAATTTATGCTGGGAAGCAAGTTCACATTTGTTTTTTTTCTAATACTTCCAAATCAGCAGAAAGGCTATCAAATTTCGAGCTCCATAATTCTTTGTTTTTCAAATCTAATAATTCAATTTGAAATTTGCCAACATTAATATTGAATGGAGAAAAATTTAATTTAGTTTCATCAGCATTAAGAGGCATTTTAACAAAAGCTAAAGTGGGTTTGCTGTTTCTGAATTCCTGAAACCTATTGAGAAAAGCTTCTCTCATATTCAAAAGGGTTCTTTTAAAATAGAAAATGCCAATATCACAGTTGCTTTTTTGTGGTGTTTTTAAAGTCTTGGAAAGTGAATCAAAGCTTTTTCTTCAAAATCCTGCACGAAAAGAGATAGCTTTTTTTCAAACTAAATAACTTCTTCTAACATTGAAAAAGCTGTATTTCTTTTGTCTTGCAAGTTGTGATTAAGCTGGTTAAGATGGGATGTTACATATACCATAAAGTAAAACTTCTGTATCCACTGATCATTTTTTAATTCTGAATAGTTAACATTCTCGAGTAGAAAAGTTTTTATTTCTGTTATTATGGAAGCGAAACGTTTCAAGACGTTTCCTCTTGACAACCAACGTACTCTATTATGTAACAAAAGATCACCGTATTTACTTTCCGTTTCCATTAAAAATTCTTTGAATTTCCGATGGTTAAGGGCTCTGGCCATAATGAAATTGATGATTTTTATCACCAATCCCAAAATACTGCACATTTCCTATGGGAATCTTTGCACACAAAATGCTTCTTGATGTATTATACAGTGGTAAGTAAGTAATTCATGGCTAATTTTCTTTTATAAAATAGCAACAAAGCCGTTTTTTGTACCAGTCATACTTTTCACTCCATCTGTTGACACGGAAATAATTTTATCAATTGGAATGTGATACTTTTCAAAGCACTTAATTACATCATTTGTAATATCATCCTTGCGGGTTTGACCTTTAAGTGGTAATATTCCCAGGAGTTCTTCTTTAAGACCCATGGGAGAAATATAGCGTACAAAAAGTGAAACTTGCGCTATATCGCTTACATCACAGGACTCATCAACTGCCATTGATAAAGCCGAAGCTAATTGAAGATCTTCGACTTGGTGCTTGGTTATATTCAAGGACATTTTGATTGTTCTATCACTTACTGTTTTCATTTGTTTTAAACAAAATATAAATTTTACTTTTTTCTGGAAGAGCCATACTTAAGAAACTAAAGAGCCTACAATGGCTCGCGAGTCTTGGTTTTGCCGACCCCTGGACTATACTGTACCATCCGATTGCCCCAGGGTTAAGTAATATTATGTAAAATTTAATTAGTTTTTTTTGTCACACTATATTGGAATAGTTTTATTTCAATGTGAAACTCTGACTATTGTGAGTAGGGCGACCACCTTAATTTTACAATCACCCGGAGAGTCTTTCATAGAAACCCAGATAAGTTATTTTCACTATTTTTTTTCTCATTTTATTCAAGATTATAATTGGATAAAGAATTTATTTAAACAAACAAATTATTTTTTAAATTTAAAAGCATATTTTCAGCTTCCTAAAGCCTTTGCAAAACATCGTCAATTTTTGGCTTAATAAAGGTTTCCTCATAAATTTTTCTCCTTTTTTTGTTCTATAAAAAGATTTATATCTTCTCGAATATAATTTTTAAATGGCTTATGTAAAGCGAATGTTCAAACTTTGGAAATATAAAGTAGTACCCGATGGCACTATTAATTTGTTGATTCTAACAGAAGAAATAAATTCTTTCATAGATTTAGCCCAGTGCGTGCTTGCAGAATTCCATATTTGAAGTCCCTTGTATCCAAATTGAAGTACTGGAGACGTAGAGTTTGGTAAAACCGGTGTTTTTTTGAATTTGAATAGAGTCGTAGATCTTCGTAGAAACATCTCATATCACTCCATAAACCAATCCAACCATATATTTGATGCTTTAAATCCGAAATTGGGAATTAAACCTGAGGAAATAGCAACGCTAACTCCACCAACAGCAACATACAATTCACTCTCGAATTACGTAACACGTAAAGCAAATCTCATTTTAGACAACACGATAAGTTTCACAGAAGGCACAGACACACTAAATGCCAACAACACTTTCTATTCGAAAGTGTTACACATGGAAAAGCTATGTCCTAATCCAACGCAAAATCTCACTACTAATAAGATAAAGATAAAGATCTATAAGAAACTGTTCAGACACAAATAAAATACATTAAACCTTAGAAAATTTAAAAATACGCTTCCTTCAGAATGGCTACTCCGAAGAATTTGGAACAAAACATTTCCTTAGTGAACACCATTAATGTATGAACATTAATGTATGTCGGTCGCTCATAATTTTATTGTTCTTATTTTAAGTAGGTGCGTATATGTTTTCTATATATAAATTAATTGTCTTATATTAGACTTTAATTTATGGTTTGTAGCGGTTTTACAAGCATTATATAGGAGTAAGATATTCAACAAATAACATTTACCATTTTTATTTATTATATTCTTATCGTTCGCTCCTAGAAGAATTTTACACAATTAACCTTCCTAAGGCCAGGTGGGGTAATTGTGTATTTGTCATATTTTTTAGAATCTATTTGTTAAATCTAGAACCTACTGCATTCGCCCTTTAGTTATTCCATGTGTGATCTTTCAATATCACTCTGCATCAATCTCATCACAAAAAAAGAATCCTTTTCACATTTATTGTAAAGAATCTGCTTGGGGTACAAATTTACCCAATTTTGTTATTTGTGCCATGATATGCTTAACTTTGTTCACTTCGTACTCGTAGACAAGATCGCAAATATCGAAAAATATGTAATAAATGTTCAGCATTTGTGTGTACATAACACTCCACTAGTATTATAATATGTAAAACTTGTGAAAAGTAATGTGTCACTATCAACTTTCCCTCTAAGCTGAGCGGCCGCTCATCTAAAATTGTAAATCCGCTCAGTCATATAATTTTCCGCTCACCTGATATTTATTCAATTTTTTTTGCAAATTTTCAGAACTTTTTACTTTTTTAGGTAATTTATATAAATTTTCAGAACTCTTTATTTTTTGGGAATTTAATTGGAAAATGTGGTAATTTGTTGTCTACTCGGTATTTCGATTTATACAACCAAGTTGGCAATGCTGAAAAATTCCCCAGTTTGAAAGTTTTTTTCAAATTTGACATTCATATGTTTACATTATATAAAAAAATCAATTCAAATAAAAATTTATAGATTTATTGCCTAAAAGTGATTTAAATTTGGATTACTTAATTAATAAGTAAATAAGTAATATGTGAAATTTTATTAGAAAAACTAATAAAACTTTAATCCTTATTTAGTTTTAATGATGTCAAAACGTAAGAATGATGAAATGTCCAGTTTAACAAATAAATCCTGTTCAAAATTTAAAAAGGAATGGTTAACTATTATAGTGGAATCAGTAGTTCCATCGTCGCCGCTTTTAAAAAATATTAAATTATGTGATATTTTTAATTATAATAACGAAAAAGACGATGTATTTTGCAATATATGTGCTAAATGCGATTTCAACAAAAAAAAGAAATGGACGCAGTGGAAATTATATTATTTAAAAAGGGATTTACGACAAAAAATTCATTTGGATGCTGTATCTAAATTGCAAAATTACAGAAAATGTGGAATTAAAGAAATGTTATGTTTAACAGGAGAAGAAAGAGAGAATCGTGCAGAGTAGAAAAACTAGAAAAAATATTGATGACATAGAAATTTTAATTAATGTTATTTTGGCAATCAAAATTAACACTTATATGGCTTCAGTTTAGGAAATCCATGATCATATGGAAAAGTATATAGCAATTCCTAAAAATTGGCAAAGCAAAAACTATGCTTTCGAATTTGTAAAATGTATTAATTTTGTGATACATAAAGAAATATTTAATGAATTAAGAAAATCGACATTTCATTGTATAATTGTTGATGAAAGCACTGACATATCTACACATAAGGCATTAATATTATATGTAAAATATCGTCGAAAATACTCATCCGATTTTCAAAAAAACTTTGCAGGAATATTAAAGTTGTCTGAATGTAATAGTTCATGTATATTTGAAGCAATTAACAGTAGATGGATTGGTCACCGCTGGATCAGGTCATCACTGGCTCACATACCCCTTTCATGGGAAAAAATTAAAAAAATTTAGAACAAAGGCAATGACTCATCAGATGACTCATCAATAAATTATTATTTTTCAAATTATTATTAATTGAGCCAGTGGTGACCTACCTTTAGGCACTCAAAAGGTTAATGTCCTATCATTCGATTTCATTGAACAATGGTTCATTTTTTGAGACCTTTCGATAAAGCTATATATATATATATATATATATATATATATATATATATATATATATATATATATATTGTTGTGAGGTTCCTGTTGTTATGTGTGTGTGTGTGTTATTTAAGTACTAGTTTAAGGTATGATTGTGTGTGTAAAAGGACTTGTAAGCGCCCAGCCGAGTCAGCAGTAAATAAACTGTCTCGGGACAGCTGGGGTGAATGTGTGTCGTATGTATGCGATATGTATGGACCAATAACAATTATACTAAAACAAAATAATTAAACGAAACAATATAAACACAACTTTTATTAAATATAAAAATAAATTAAGCGACCTTGTTATTATTTCTTTTTCTCCGATAGAAAATTTATTCTGGTTAGTTTGGATATAATTAATGATTAATTTTTCCGGTTATTTGGATATGATCACTGATTGAATATTCCGGTTATTTGGGTATAATTACTTATTAAATGTTCCGGTTATTTGGATATAATTACAGATTGAATTTTCCGGTTATTTGGATATAATTACTGATTGAATGTTCCAGTTATTTGGATATAATTACTGATTGAATGTTCCGGTTATTTGGATATAATTACTGATTGAATGTTCCAGTTATTTGGATATAATTACTGATTGAATGTTCCAGTTATTTGGATATAATTACTGGTTAAATGTTCCGGTTATTTGGATTGGAAATATATAAGTTATCCGTATATATAGCTCATTCGAAAGGTCTAGCACTGGGCTTTAAAATGAGAAATCGTTCAATAAAATCAAATGATAGGAACATTAACTTTTGGGGGTGTCAAAAAGTAGGTCACCGCTGGCTCGATTAATAATATTTTGAAAAATAATAATAATTTATTGATGAGTCATCGGGCGACTCATTGTCTTTGTTCTAAAAATAATGATGAGTCATCGGACGAGTCATTGTCCTTGTTCTAATTTTTTTTTAAATTTCAATATTAATAACAATTTTAATAACAATATACAGATTTCAAATTTTATTTTATTGAAAAAATCAAAGGCAACTCCATTTCCAGTTTTTTAGATTTAGTAAAGTTGGCTTAAGAAGATATCCAATTTAAAGAGTTATCAACGCTTCTGGACACTTGTGGCACATTTCAGATATCTAGTGCCGATTGCAAGCTTGGGTTTAGTTTAATGAATTCAAAAAAAAACTAAATCTAGAAACAGACTAAAAATGGATAATTTGGATAACTTAATGAGAATAAAGACATTTATTTCATCACGTGACAATATTGATTTAGATAAAGTTCATGATTATTGGATCAATAAATAAAGATTGGCGTTAAAAGATGTAAATAAAAATTTTGAAATTATTTTTTATTATCAAAATATTATGAATTTTCTTTCTTTTTATTTATAATTTTTAATATATATATTACATGTTGATTTATGTAATAAGGAATATTGTTTTTTTAAAATTTTTTTTCATTAAAAACTATTGTTTTCCAAAAGTTTGCCCAGTTTGTCTTTTATTAAAAAATAATTGCCCACACGAATTTTCTGCTGCACATGTCGAGGAAGAATTAGAGGGAACGTTCGTCACTATATGTAAAAATATATGTAATGTCCATTTTGTAAACACTTGTTTCTGTAATATATTCGTATTTCATAGAATATATTTTATTTTTATACGTTACAATTATTTAAAAACTTTAAACTAGCAATAGCAGAGTGAAAAATTATTGGGGTACAAATTTACCCCAAGTGGTCTTCTGTGTAAGAAATTTGAGCCATTTTGAAAGTTAAGTAATCTTAATTCAAGATTTTCATTTATTCTTTACTAGTGAATAAATTTGCAAATATTTTAAAACTTTCTTTATTTGATATTTATTAATATTATTTAAAAAATAAAAATTAACCTTCTAATTTTTATTTTTTAAATAATACTAATAAATATCAAATAAAGAAAGTTTAAAAATATTTGCAAATTTATTCACTAGTGAAGTACAAATGAAAATCTTGAATTAAGATTAATTAACTTTCAAAATGGAAAATTTCCAAACGAATTACGATGTGACTCAATATGGATTATAATTTAGTATTTGTAACCGTTTTTCCCTTTCCCTATACCATAGATGAAAGAAATACGAGCCGATGTTAATGATGATTTTATGAGATTCTAGCAACATAAATTATCTATACTAACAATTGTAAATAATCTCGATTCATGAAATCTATCATGAAATTTTATGTTCATGGAATAAAAACCAAAATAGAAATGGATAATTAACTTCGTATTTTTTTCAAAATTATGTTTAACTTTATCTTTGTAACAATTTTTTTTAAATTGCACAGTTGAATTAGTTTGGTTCTTAATTATGCCGTTGTATAGTATCAAAGATTTATGGATGTATATGTTGTTGGCCGGATAATGTTATCGGGTTTTATTATTCGTATTAGTTTTTTTTATACAAAATTGAAGTTTTTTTTAATTAAAATAATTAAATAAAATAATGAAAAGATTCATCGTCATCAACATGTAGAAACGAAAAACTGTATAAATTTTAAATTGGTTGTTCGAACTAAAAGATGCAATTCTTAAAAATCATAAACTAAATAATTTATAAATTAAGGAATAAATATTTTATGAGAAAATAAACTTAGAAAATCATAAAAATATTTTAAAATATTTTTTTTATTAAATTTGATAATTTTTTACATTTATACATAACAATATTTTTTACAAATAAGATTTCCATGTACCATTTCAAATACGACAATGCAAACGTAAACACATACTTTGCATACACACAACTCTTTAATCCTTTATTAGTCTCACTAATAATAATCAATTTTTTCAGTCGACATTGATTAAGAATTGGAGAACGGACATGACGAGTAATAATTCCTATGTTTGCGGCATTGCATCCATGATATTTTAATTCATATCCAAGAGCCGAACGCGATATATTATTCTATCCTATTACTTTGTATCATAAATACTAGATAGTTCGAAATTTACCTTTAGTATTGCAAAGCAAGTTTCCAACTGTTCTGCCTTTTATATCATATTTTTGAACCAATCATAGTTCACTATGAGTGGATTTCATGTACCACTTTTATTTTGTTTGCATATCAGTATAAATATAGAGTTCATTCTCAAAAGAAATGCTAATAAAATTACATGATACATATTTTAAAATTAAATTTATTAGTAGAAACTAATAATGGTTTTATTCAGGAAATTATTTTAATATTCTTTTTTGGGTTGGAATACGTAATACGATTATGGTCTGCTGGTTGCCGTAGCAAGTATCTTGGGATTCGAGGACGGATTAGATTTTCTAAGAAACCAATTTCCATTATTGGTAAATATCTATTAAAATTATGTTTAAATAAAATAAAATAAAATAAAAGTTTAAATAAAATTTATGATTTGTGCTAAACAATTTCAATCAAAATATCTATTTAAATAATAACCTAAAGTTTTATTGGTTTTTACAATAATAAATATAAAAAATATCAATAAATAATGAAATAATTTATTATTCACCTAACGAAATAAAATCTTTAGCAAGAATTTAATAAATTTACAATTTAATATTTTACCTTTGTGAAAAAAATCTCGTAAAATTTCTTTTTGTGTTAAAATTTTATTTCTCTTACTTTCCTTCAATAGTTGTCGTTACTGATTTTTGTGGGTTTTGAAAACTGTGAATCGATTAAAGAAATAAAATGTTGATGTTGTATATCATAAATTCAGGAAGTAAATTTCCAAATGATATAATTATAGAAAGAACAACCATAAATAAGTTAAACAAAGGATACAAAGTGTATAATACAAAGTGTAATTCGGGAAAAACCAATCGGTAAAGCTCCAAAAATAATATTGCACTCAAGGTTACAATAACCGACAGAGTAGGCCAACATCATTACAATCGTGTATATACAGTTTGTATAACTTCGATTTTTTTTGGTAATTAATCCAAATATCTTTTAAAAAAGAATTCTTTTAATGTGGTTCCTCAAATTTCACAGAATGGAGCAAGCCCAATGCACTTGTTTGGTTATCAACTTTAGTTAACAACTTCTGACATTTTACCAACAACTTTCTCATTGTCATCTGTATTGTTGTTATTATGAGATACTGTCCGTTTCCTTTTTCGTTATTGGACAATTAGTTTTGATAAAGGATAGAATCAATTGCACTTTATTTGTTGTCATTAGATTCGATAGGACCGTATTTAATCGATAATGACAAGATAAAGGCGTGATGAGATTTATATAGATTTAGATAAAACCGTCTAACGGTTCATTACACTGATTACAAAATTTTTTCGATTCTTAGATTAAATCAATAAATTTCGATGCAAATATTTTTTACTATTATTGAGTTTTTAAAAAATATTTTTAATAACACTAAAATTATTATTATCGTGATTAAATTGTTTCTATTCCAATAATAAATTTATTTTGATTCAATAATTATTAATTATGTTAAAAGATTTTTGACAGGTTTTGAATGAATGGATGCTTATTTATTGAACCATAAAACGTCGAGGAAAATAATTCACATTCATCAATCAATTGGTTACTAATAATTCATCTATACTAATTTTAGCTAAAAATTCATTTGCTCTCGTAATTTGTTGTAACTTTTGAAAATTATCTTATTTTTCGGAAGTATAACCCATTTTTTAAATTAATATTTCCATTTTAATTATCCGTCAGTTATTTAATGTCTAATTTTTATTCCTATCTTTTGAAAGCATATTTCCTTAAATTTCTATATTATTTTGATTATTATATTTTTATATAATTATTCTTCATTATCAGTTATTCTCAAGGCCAATGACAACATATCAAATTGATGATTTCATTGATTTCTTCTCTAGTGTTGATTGTTGGCCGTTTGTTTATAATGAGAACTGCTTCTTTGAATCTGACATTTTTTTTGGATTGAATGTATGAAATATTTCCTCCACTTCTTTTCTGTTACCAAGAAATCATCACTTTATATATGTGTGTGTGTGAGGTTAAGCCACGAAACTAAAAATATATTGTTGAAATCCAATCTTCAATAAATATAGTTTGAAAATAGAACGCGAAAAAATTAATTAATTAAGAAAATTCTTCAAATATATTACAATTAATTTAACCAAATGATAAAATAATCAAGCAATTACAATGTGAGTGTTTTTGTAAAATTAGATTTAAAATGTGATAATAGATGAAGCATGTAATAATTAATAAAATTTTAATTGAAAGAAGAACAGAGTTTAATTAAGTTAAAAAATGCTTCCACTTTCACTCGTTGAAAAATCTAACTATTTTCTTGCAATTTCAGCATAACATTCATTTTATTTCTAATTTTTTAAATCTTTCAACTGCTCTATTTGAAATAAAAATCTAAATTCTTTATTTTCGTCTTCGATAGACTCTATTTCGTTGAGTATTTTCTTATTGAAAAATTTTATAAACAAATCGATTTCTAAATCTTTTAATGTGGACTCAAAATCAATAATTTTTTTAATTTTCTGTAATTGCTCTTCTTTATTTATTAAGCTATTTTTAAAATTTTCTACATTAGAATAGATATCCACACTACCAGTGACACCATGTTATATTTGCAAATATAAAATAATTAAAATCTAATAATTAAATCAACTTAAGTTCAAACTATTTATTTACTACAATATGCAAAAAAAAATCCCAATATTAAATAAAAATAAATCATTGTATTTGTTGAAAAACGATAAAAGTGCAATAGTTATTCACATTCAAGTCTAATTCATACCTCATAGTTATGTGACTGTTCTAAAAAAAGATACAGCTTTTACAGTTCTTTGATTTTTATTAAAACAGTCAAACAGATCCTTTTTACCACTACAAAATTACGAAAAGTACATTTGAATAATCTTTTGTCCGAATGAAATGTACTACTCACAATTCGTTAAGAACCATCGAAAGTTAGAATCTAAAAGATCGTGTAGTGAGTTATGTGTCTTACTTGATGATGTTTATGGCTACATACTTGAAAAGTGCTTTCCACCTTTTACAAATAATAAAAATATAATAAAAATATAACTTACATTTTATTGAAATAATTCCAAATAAATTCAAAATGTCAAAATTCCTAAAAAAACACCTGAAATTTAATTATCAATGTTATATTATATATGCTGACTAACAGTAACATTTAGAACTTGAATGATGATCTCATAATTATATAAAATCAAAATTCAAGTCTTAAAGTTACCTGAAATTAAAAAAAATTACCTGAAAATCATTTTTAAAAAATTGAATAACTGAATTGTATAATTGAAATTGAGTAACCAACGTGAATTATAGAGGTTACTAAATTTCGGAATTGGGTGTGGTAGCCAATGCTTAAACATCATTGAGAAAACAATTGAGTTGTATATAGCATAATATTATAATGAATTAAAATTTATGTTTTTTGATTTTTAATGAAATAAATTATTATTTTGTTTTTATTTCTGCTTGCTTGTGTGTTTACAAAATACAGAAAAGACTAATATGAATAAGGAAATTAATGTTTAAGAAATGGGAATGGCATTGGTCAAGATTGTCTTTGTAAATCATGGTGAGAATGCACTTTTTATTATTAATAGAAGCACCGTATCCAGCAATGTCAATATGTAATACTTGTAATTTTTAAATTTTTTATGATCCGCTTTATAGCATTTCACTACGTAATATAGGTATTTGTTTATGTGTAAATGTTTCTTTTGAAGAGTGTCTCTTAGTAAAGGGTTTTACTGATAGGGAAATCACAAAAATATGTTGTTTTGAAAAATGTGTCTCTTTAAGGGAGTTTTTATTCTAAGTTAAGTATATGTTAAATGTTAAATGGCAGAAAGATAGCTCACATACAACCAATTTATGAAACTCAATCTAACGTCAAATCGTTTCAGTTTAGATTATTTTTCTAGTTCAGAATTTAATTAGTAGAAACAGTTCAAATGTACAATAATAAAATTTTAAAAATGTTTCATAAATTCGATATCAAAAGAAAAATTTACCGAGTGCCCACCATGAAATTTATATTGTATCAGAATAAATTAGAATTAATCTGACATTAAACTACTGATAAAATACACTCCAATTATTATCAAAGGAACTTTATTTCTGATTTATTTTATTTTTCTGATCAATATTCGATCTAAATTAATTAATGAAAACAATAAATATTTAAATTGTTTATCATAAACAGCTATTAACACAAGCCCATCATTATTAAAAAGGATAAACCATAATAATATTCAATTTGACATAACATTTCATATTTTATTTAATGTGAGTTTCGTTTTATTGAACTTTTATATTTCATTCAGATCTCGGTGTCGTTTTAGCGTCGATTGTTGTTTTGACTGTCGGAAGTCAAGGCCAGGTTTTTGCTGCTTCAGCTGTCAGGTTATATTTTTAATAATATTTTTATTTCTTCGGTGATGACGTAAATAAATTATTTAAGTACAAATTCATTACTTTCGTCAATTTATAATAATAATAATAATAATAATAATAATAATAATAATAATAATAATAATAATAATAATAATAATAATAATAATAATAATAATAATAATAATAATAATAATAATAATAATAATAATAATAATAATAATAATAATAATGTAAATCATTTTGTTTAAAAAAAGAGCAATTTCTATTGATTTAGTTTGATTTCAATTCTACCTGAAGATGACAGTGATTCTGTCGAAATATTTTGTAGTAAAATATATATATATATATATATATATATATATATATATATATATATATATATATATATATATATATATATATATATATATATATATATATATATATATATATATATATATATATATATATATATATATATATATATATATATTATATATATATATATATATATATATATATATATATATATATATATATATATATATATATATTGGATTTGGTGCTTTTAGTTAGAATTAAATAATAATAATAATAATAATAATAATAATAATAATAATAATAATAATAATAATAATAATAATAATAATAATAATAATCTCTCTATATATAAAAAAGCAAAGGATTTCCTCCATCCGAATTTTACTTTTTTTATTATTCTTTTTTTTTACTATGTTTTTATATTTTTTTTATTACTCTTTTTTTAAAATTTTTTTTTATTATTCTTTTTTTAATTTTTTTTCTTATTCTTTTTTTATATATTTTTTATTATTCTTTTTTTTTTTTTTTTTTTTATTATTTTTTTTTTTAAAATTTTTTTTATTATTTTTTTATTTATTTTTTTACTTTTTTTTGTTATTTTTTTGTTATTTTTTTATTATTTTTTGGTTTGTTTACTCTTATTCGACCTATGTTTCGGTTTTCATATAATTGCCGCTGGATTCTGAGTCTTTTCTTTTTTTGTTCTTCTGTCAAATTTAATCTTGGTCTTGGCATCTTGATACGGGAATTATTTTTTTATATTAATCTTATTTCTGCAAAATCATTAATCCAATATCAATCAACAATTACAATTATTTTAATATCTTAATATGATAAACTTCCCATACACTATAGATGGGTTGAAACATCACCTAGGGTGTGGAAGAACGTCTTTTTGAGATCTTTTAATTTATTAATTTATTTTAAATAAAAATTATTATTAACCCCAAGTTCTAACGGGGTTGGTGAAGCGAAGCGAACAGGGGCGGAGCCCCTAGTATTAATAATAATAATAATAATAATAATAATAATAATAATAATAATAATAATAATAATAATAATAATAATAATAATAATAATAATAATAATAATAATAATAATAATAATAATAATAATAATAATAATAATAATAATAATAATAATAATAATAATAATAATAATAATAATAATAATAATAATAATAATAATAATAATAATAATAATAATAATAATAATAATAATAATTGTTTCTGCCGATTCGGCATAGTTTTCTATCGCGTCTGTGTGCGCGGTCTGGTTAGACCGAATATTGTTGGTGTGCGCACACAGACGCGAGCAATGGATTGAATTTGTGGTTCGGTAAATTGTGAATTGTAAGTTTTTTCATTTGTGAGTTTTAGAAATTAGATTTAGAAATTCTAGAAGTATTTTGGGTTTTGTTTGTTTCGATGAAAATTTTGGTGGCTTTTGAAAAATTGAATCGTTTTAAGTTGGATTTAATTTCCTTTGTAAAAATGGCTTCGTTTATTGGAACAAATTTTGAATTTGGTGAAGTATTGGCTCACTGTCTTGCTGGAATATCAAGAAGTGGAATTATTTTGACGGCTTATTCAATGAAACATTTTAAAGTTGGTCCAAACGATGCGATTGAGACAATTAAGGAAAAGTCATTTATTTGTCCAAATGATGGATTCATGAAACAATTAAAGATATATTTCAACGTGAATTGTAGTGGTGATTACCAAAGTGATGAGTACAAACAATTTATCCGCTTATTTTCTCCAGATGAAATCAACAAAGGCGCAAATACAGTTTCTCAAGCTCAATCTAATTTATCAGCATCTTCAAATCGAATTGTTGGCAACACGGAAATCAGGAATTATTCAATTGAAGAATTATCCAAGCGATTTTCTCAGTTGTCCGAATTATATGACTATCTGGGTACTTTGACGTGTATTTCTTGGATACCAGAAACAATGAAAGCTTCGAAAGCAATAAATGAAAGCACAATTTGCAATGAGGAAATATTTATCGAAGCTCTTCCTTGGATTGATAGCAGCAATGCAGACGGTGAAATGGGAATGACAGTGTTAAAGAATAAAATTTTAATGAGTTATTTTGAACAAAAACAATAATAATAATAATAATAATAATAATAATAATAATAATAATAATAATAATAATAATAATAATAATAATAAAAATAATAATTGGTCTATGAAAGTTTGAATATTTTATTTTATCTGTCACCTATAAATGATATACTTTAAGTTGTGTTGTTTTTAGTGCTGTTAATAACTTTAAGTTTAAAATATTTTTATTTTAAAAATTTTGATGTAATAAATTTTTAGAAAATTAAAATAAATTACTCCAGATCAAATCAGTTATTTTTATTTTATGAATTTAAGTAGGGATGGGCTGCCAAATTTTGAACAACCGGCTTGCTATTATTTCGAAGAAAAAAACGGTAAATGAGTACAATGTCTTCATTTATTTTTCTACAGTATAAAAATATATATATAACAAAACAAAACATTTATTTCACTAAAACCTATGTATATGCATAATTAATTAATTAATGTAGAGTCCATATACCTTGTTCATTTATAGAAACATCATTATTGTGCCCTTTTCTTACCTTTGTTTCTGTTGCTAGCCTGTGATTCTGGTTTATCCAAGATGTAACAAATTTGCTATTGGTTTCCCCAATAAATTTATTGTCATTAGATTGGATATATGTTCCACAGTATGGCCGGTTTTTAATGTTGATGTAATTAAATTCATGAGTAATTTAACAAGCGGCTCACCCCTGAATATAAGCAAAGGTACATTGCAGCTAATTGATTTCGAAATATATCTGACTTATGAGAAGGATAATGTCAAAATTATGTATTGAATGCTAATTTGAACATTTTTGGCCAAGGTAACATGAGACTTGATCCCATTGACATTGAACGACTATAATTGATAATTGAGTCGAAAAGAAAATCAAAGTTTTCGTCAACTTCGTAAAATTTCATGATCATAATTTTTTCTCAAATGGAAGCATTAATATGGCAAAGTGTTGAAATGAAATCACTGACTAACTATTTCTATGAACAGTTATTCTTACAAATTCGATAAGCCTTTACTCTGACAGTTTTCATAACTTTTTTTTCACATTTTACTTTTGATATAATTTCTTTCACTTAATTTCTTACACTTATCTCTATACTATGATTTATTTATTTTTTAGCAGGCTGTGATTACAAAATAAAATTATTTGTGTTTGAGAATGTCTGGATTGAATTTGTGTTGTGTTCTGATTTCGTATATCAATTTACATGTAATTGGTGCAATACCACATACTTTGGTAAGACTTCTTATCATCTCTGTCGTTGAGTTTTTGAAGATTGTTAACCAAAGGGCTCGTTTGAGTAAAATAGGCATGTATAATTTTAAAATTTCATTGAAAACTTAATGATTATATGGAATCTTTAATATGTGAACCTTTGGTGATAAAATTATTGGATTGGAAAATTAATTAATGCTGTTAAAACTTGTAGTTTGAATGTTTTTAAATAGTTTGGGCGTTAAATTAAGTGCATGTGGACTGTTATTATTGTTTTCAAATTTGTTAAATTGTTAATTTATTAAGTTAAATAATTTTCTTTTAAATTTTATTTGTAAAATTAAAATTGTTTAGATTAATACTATTTTATAATTTGTATATTAAATCTATAACATCTGTAGGTTTTTCTATCCTACCTGATGGTGACAGGAAGACAGTCGAAATATATCGTGAAACATGTTTGAGTGCGCGTTTTAATAATTCAACATTTGAATGTTTATTTAATTATTTTATCGCAAATTATAATTACTCAAATAGATATTTATAAAATAATAAACAGCTAATTAAAATACACTAACTTTAACCCAGTGAAAAGTAACGTGATGTACTGACATAATTTATAATAATAGTTGTCATGAGAATGTTGGTTTTGAACTTAGCTATATGTGTTTGTAATAGTATTACTATACATTGCTATACATAAAATGTAAATACGCCATTTACTCACTCGTCTAGTGAAGAAATAAAAAATAGTGTTTTTGTCATAGTATTCCATAATGCATACATGGTGTATTCATGCTGAGGTCTAATATAAAGTGCCCAGACATCCCGGATTATGCAATTTTAATTTGAATATGTCCCTCATCCCAATAAAATATATCTGGTTACTTTATGTTAATTATATATGTTGATTATAAGTAAAACAGAATTGTCCGTAATTTCAATATTTCAAAAATTAATTTTACTCGATAAAGGATTTATGCAAAATGAAAAACAGAATGCAAAAACAATGAATTATTGAACATATTATAGGAATCCCCTAATTATATAGTGAAAACCAAAAAAAAATGAAAAAATTATTAATGATAAGATTAGTAATTTTTTTTACCGTGTTATTTGAAAATCGTGTAAAAAAGGATTAGGTGTATTAAGTTTGAAATTATCATTATTAGTTTAATTAAAACAAATAAAAAACTATGATTTTTTTTATTTATTTTATTTTTTTTATTTATTTTAATTTTATATATATTCAAATAATAAATCAATAAAATTTTCCAAATAATTTTCAGTTTCAACTTATCCCAACGACAATCTCCATAAAAAATGCACCACAGAAATCAATTGCGTTGATTAACAGCATAAACACTTGATAGGAAGTTCACAATCTATCCAAGATCAATCTGTCAAATTAAAAGAAAACTTTGTTTCATCGACATAATTCATTGTTTGATTTTACTTTGATTTTAACACCGAAACATTTAAATCATTGTCATATGGTCATGTGCAAGTTCGATTTTTGTTATCGGTGTGAAACAAATCCATTAATCAATTAATCAAATAAAACATTTCTAACAATATATTGATTTCCTGGATTTGATAACCAGTGAGATGTTGGTGAAATATATCGCATCAGTTAAACGTTTTGGGCTTTTTATCTTTCTATCCAGTATTTACTTATCCTTCATTACTCTCCCTTTATCAAAGGGCGTTTATAAAATTTAGTTTTTTGTTCTTAATTGACAAATATATAAATAATATTATTTTATGTAACAAATTTGAAGTGCTATGATCCAGAAACTAGCAGACGAATAAAAATATTAAAAGCCCCAGTTGCAATTTAAAAAAATTATTATTATTATTATTATTATTATTATTATTATTATTATTATTATTATTATTATTATTATTATTATTATTATTATTATTATTATTATTATTATTATTATTATTATTATTATTATTATTATTATTATTATTATTATTATTATTATTATTATTATTATTATTATATACAGAGGAGTTAGATTTCTTCAAATTCTTCGAATGCTGCACGTTGATCGCCAAGGAAGTACTTGGAGGCTTCTTGGATCAGTTGTATATATTCATAGACAAGTTATTTTTTAATTATTTATGATATTATTTATAAATATTTATGATAATTGCCTAAAATAACCTTATAAATTTTATAATAATTACTTTTAAGAAAGTCTCATTTAATTCTATTTATTTTTTAAATCAAGTTATCCAAAATTATCGAATTGAAAGCATAGTTGAATGCGCAATGTTGAGTTGTTAATTAAAAAATTTCGTTTGGCAGTTTGAATAAATTGGAAAACTACTTCCTTATATAATAGAAAAATTATTATTTTTATTTAATGTTTTTAAAAATCAGTTGTTTTTTTATTATATATAAAAATATATATATATATATATAAAAATAGATGAAATATATAGATATAAAAATTGTCAATGAGGAATAATAAATTAATCAGGAGAGACCTTGTTTTGGCTAAATAAATTCCTAATAAATATCAGAGAATCCATGATATCAGTAGAAATAGGAAAAAAAAATCATGTTAAATCACTGTCAAAAACTCAGAAATTTTCAATTAAAATGAGTTCTATAATTGCATTTTCAAGTAAATTTTATAAAGGTTTCTCACAATAGCTTCAAATAAAAAGATTTTCAAGATAGGTTTTTAAATTATCAATAAAAATTATTTTATCCCTTTCACCATTAATCTTTTTTTATTTTCAGTTACTTTACTTTACTTTGAACAATGTAATCTTTTATTTGTGGCATGTTTTACTTTTAATTGAATATAAATAAAAATTTGTTGAGTACAGTGGTGTAGCGTGAGTTTCGTAGTTGGGTGTGTTGTTAAATTATAAAAGGTATTTGTTGCTAGAACGCAATGGGTAGGCTTCAAGAAGGAGATTCCTCTTCCTGGAAGAATTTCCTTTACAAATTGCACTAGAAAATTTCTCAAAAATTTATATATTTTTAAAAAATTGCCTCTTAATCTAGCTGTATTGAAACAATTAACAATGGTCTCTTTTGTTACACTGTTCCACGCATTTCTTAACCTGTCCAAAGCGATCATGAGATTGGGCTGGAAGGGAAGTTTTGCGTCGTGGGAATTTATCAACTACTTCATTAGCTGCTTACGATAGTGTGTCTTGAGTGACCAGATGATACTACAATCCATAGGCTGCGCCGTAGATGTTGTGTTGGAAGGAAGGAACACCAACGTCACTGATAGTAGAGATTGGATGTTAAGATGGGCTGGACGGTTGTCGAGCAGCATGACGATTTTTCTGTTTGCAGCAGCCATTTGATGATCAATTTTCCTGATGTGTTCTTCAAAGATTGCAGAGGTCATCCATTCTTTGGAATTACTGGTATACCTCAAAGCACTTGCTTATTGCGGAATGCCCTTGGATGTGCAGATTTCCCAATCACAAGTAGAGGCAATTTCTCGTCTGCATACTGGCAGCCACAAAATCCGAGATGCACTCTTTAGAATGTGTTCCACCATGGCATTTTTGACCCAAAAAAGCAAGAGTGCGATGGGAAGTCAACTTCCAGAAGAGTCCGGTCTCATCTCCGTTGAATATATGAGTGGAGGTAATTGAGACGATGTTGTGACGCTGCTTCCATCTTTGGATCCATGACATCGAAATAAAATTTTTGTCAGAGTTTGGTTCATCCTTTTTGAGAGTAGATTGGAAAGATTGAGC
Source organism: Schmidtea polychroa (assembly GCA_959609185.1). Taxonomy (NCBI): domain Eukaryota; kingdom Metazoa; phylum Platyhelminthes; order Tricladida; family Dugesiidae; genus Schmidtea; species Schmidtea polychroa. The sequence continues at coordinate 13,376 of CAUHTR010003622.1, read as the reverse complement.
CTTGTTGCGAACAGTTTCATCACTCACTGCGATGTTTGACTCGCGGCATGTCTTAAACCAACGAAGAAGAGGATCATCGATCTCTGGAAATTTGTCTGCGTTACGAAACTTCTTTGTTGTAGACGAATAGCAGCCTCAAAATGCTCGTGTCTCGATTGTTTCTCTTTCCTTGATGATGGAAGTGAGTTTACATGGCTTAATTCCAAATTCCTCAGCTATGTCACTCAACTTTCGTTTTAAACCTGCAGCTTTCTTTTGATTGTCATCAAAAGCTTGAAGGATTTTTATCTTTGTGTTATTTGTTAAGGATATACGCTTACTAGCTATAATGGATTTGAAAATGAATCTACACCTAACCGCGAAAGTTAACATTGTCTATAATATACGTTGGTGTGCACACCATCTGAGGTGAGTCACCAATTATATGACAATGTTAACTTAATTTCATTTATTCAATTTTCCAAAATTCGTTTAAAGGTAAGTTTTTGAATTAAAGTAATTTTTAGGACTTGAATTTTGATTTTATATAATTATGAGATCATTATTCAAGTTCTTAAATATTACTGTTAGTCAGCATTTATAATATTGATAATATATAACATTGATAATTAAATTTCAGGTGTTTTTTTAGGAATTTTATGGTATTTTATTTGGATTTATTTGGATTTATTTCGTAAAAATGTAAGTTAGATATTTTTACAATTATAAATAAGTAAAGTAATCACTAAACATTTATTTTTTAAAGACATTTAGTAAAGAATGGATAAAATATTTTTTAAGTTTTTGTAATCTTCTTTCGAATTTTGTCTATTTTTGTAATTCTATGAAAATATTAATTTGTTAAAATAATTTATTAAAATTTACGATTTGCGACTTTTTTCCTGCAAATTCAAAGATGTCGAAAGATCTTCTTCAATATCTGTAAATCTAAAGAAATTTTATATTCTAAATTATTTTATAATTAAATCTTACGGTGTATTTACTTCTTTTTCCCTAAAGCTCAACGTAGAGCAGTCGGAATCTGATTCAAAAGTTTTTTTTGTACATAATTTTTTAAATAATTTAAAAATATTGATATGTTAATTATATGTTAATCAATCTGAATTTCGCATGAAAAACACTTTACTTAATTTTGTATGTATTTTTCATTATGTGTGCTGTGTTTGTATGCTTAATTATTTTCTCTCACTTTTTAGATTCCTATAATAAATATGTTAAATTTCGCAGCATTAAATTTCTACACACAGGTAAGTTTGTGTGTTCCTATAATATATATTTATTGATTTTTTTTTTAGATTATAGATAATGTTATATTTCGCGGTTAGGTGTAACATTACGCACACTCACTTCAGCCATTATGGACTTCCGCACCAATAATACAACATGTGTGTATTATGTGGGAGTATGTTAATATCAGAGTGGCATTGCAATAACTAAAGGCTTTCCTTATTCGCTATTCACTCTCTACCTTTCTTGCTTTTCTACACTCTCAAATCCTCTCAATGACATACTAGTGTAATTCCTACAGCTCCACAGCCAACTACCCTTCATTCACCCAAGTGACATTCTACACACTTCTTGGTTATGCAGTGTAGCTTGTATAACTATAAATTATCGATGCAGTCTTGTCTCTCTTATACATCACTGCTGTGAACTATATAATGCATGTACTGTGTATTTGGGTATGCGTGTGTGTATGTGTGTAGATAGGCATTCTGCTATTTAAAGTGACCTATATGCGACGCTATCCTGAGAGTACAATGCAGTGGGTGTGTGAAGAGTGACTAAAAGCAGAAGCTTTATTGACAAATCTACGTCAGCTTCTCTTCTTCCTCCCTATCTATTCTCCAATAACTGTTAATACACAGACTTCTTATTGGTAAAAGAGAATAAGTGACTCTCTCTATCTCGCTTTCACATCCATCCATTGAGCAAAAGAGAAATGTCAACATCTACACATATGAACAGTGCATTATAAAAAGATTTATAAGCACTAACTGTAACTTGAATCACGAAGCGTTAATAAAATAATGATTTTATTATACCAGGAAAGATATCCATACATTTACACTTCACTTGCCAATACATTTTTTTATAATAACCGATTTTTTATAATAACTGGTTTTATTATAACCGGTTAAATTTACATTGAAAAAGTGGGTCAGGCGCTATTGCCACAAAATATTTTTATAATACCCGATTTTTTATTATACCCGACTTTATTATAATCGGAAGATACTGTACTTATATTAATACATAACAGTCATAAAATTTATATAATAAAGGATTATTATGGTAGATATATTTGTCCTGTTTTCATAGAAACAAATTTTTACAATTTTAAAGTGTTTCGCATTGTTATTTTAGCGCCCTTCGTTTATGAAACACCAATGTGACGCATCCTTTTCTTAACGCGTGGAGCCGACACTGGTTACAATATTGTTTCTTTTTTATTCAAAATTAGTAGAAGTTTGAAAAATATTTTCATCTAATTTTTGTTATTTACTGGTAAAACATGTTGAATATATTTGTGGCTTGTTCGTTCGAATTATATCGCCGTTTAAAAGTAGAATATTGAACCATATTTTACGTAGACCTGTTTTCTATTCGAATTGAATGACTTTTATTCTAAACAAGGTTTAAATAATTCCCTTTTTTTAGGAATTGATAACTACTTTATACATTGGATTCCTTGGACTAATATTTTCCTCTTATTTTGTATATCTTGCTGAAAGTCAAAGTGATGCATCAATGTCCAGTGGTGGTTTCACAAGTTATGCAGATGCCTTATGGTGGGGTGTGGTAGGTTTGATGGATTAATTATTTTATTCAAAATATTCTAGGTGACAGTAACCACAATTGGATATGGAGACGTGGTTCCCAAAACTTGGATTGGACGAATTGTGGCGTCGTGTTTTTCAGTTTTTGCGATTTCGTTTTTCGCTTTACCTGCGGTTTGAAACTTATTTTAATTATTTTTGTATAAAATCTGATATCTTTTATTTAAAAAAAAATAATCTATATAAGTCGCATATTATATATTCTTCACTATTGATAAACTATTTTCAATTTCTTATTTCATTTCATAATAAGGTGACAATTTATACAATTTAAAAGTAGATTAAAACATGGTACCGAACATTTATTGTTATATCAGCAACAAAGTTTCACGTTTTGAATAAACTCGTTACCAATAAACAGGAACAAAAGAGTTATTAAATTTAAATTGTCTTATGAACATGTAACTTTTAATTTGTATTAAATCTACATTCTTGTATGTTTCTTTTTTTATTTATATAAGTGGTGAATAAATTGTTTAAAAATTAAATTAAATCAATTATTTTGGTGCCAGAAAAATATTGAATTGAAAATAAATCTGCTTTAATAATATGTATTTTAAAAAAACAGAATTTTCAAGTTACGCGCAGGGCCGTAACAAGGGTAGTGCGAGCGGTGCAGTTGCACAGGGTGCACATATGAAAGGAGCGCAAAATTGGGATGTACCAATTTTTTAATGTCACCAAAAATGAATAAATATAAATAAAAAATAATAAATGACAAGAGCGAAAAAAAACGACATCTTAGCTAGCCTATCTTTAACATTACTGGTCGGACTGGTCCATTAGCATGCCTTCTTAGGTGTGTATTTTATAAAATGTTAGTCCACAAAATGGGTTCCTGTCATTTTTTCAATTAGCAACAGAATTTTAAGAGCATTGCTACCTATTATGTAATAGCTGGAGATGAATACATAGTCAACAATCTTAACATGAACATTATAATGATTATAGTAGACTGTTTTGAATTCGCGTGATGGGGGCGTCAGATATATGAATCGCACAGGGCGCAATAATGCCTTGTTACGGCCTTGGTTACGCGTTTAATCATTTCTTATTTTATTTATTTCATATTTCACCATGTTATATCATGGCTTCAAATCAACACCATGCGCATATTCTTAGTGACAGAGATCGGGAACAGGCGATTCGAACAACAATAATATATTAATAAAAATCGATTATTTATATTTATTTTCGTCATTTTCACTTTTATTTTCAAAAAAATATTACATTAAGGGGTGCAGGAGCATATTAAAATTGTTCAGGTGTGCGGGGTATTAAAATAGCTGGGGACTACTTAGATCGGTCTTATATCAATGCTGGATTAAATTAATTTATTAAAGGTGTTTCTGAGACTAAAATAATAGAGTAGACAAACAATTTAAGTCAAATGAAACTTTATATTGTAACTTTTTTGTTTCTGGAGTAGTTTTTTATAATGAATGAAATATTATATGAAATAATATATAATAAGCAAAAAAATAAATAGGCCTAGAATCATATGATTAAATTTGGAATCGATGTTAAAACCTTTGGCTACAACATAACTAAAATAATTTCATCTTTAATTATGAAATACAAAAAAGTTACATAAATTTTATAGGGAATTCTCGGTTCTGGATTCGCACTAAAAGTTCAACAAAAACAAAGACAAAAACATTTTAATAGACAGATTCCTGCAGCAGCAACTCTTATTCAGGTATATAGTTATTTAGATAATTATTGTAGTTTCATTCTAAAGATAATAAAGAAGGATTAAATTTTCTTTTATACGTAGCAGCCGAAATTACCGCAACGTATAGGTTTTGCACTGCAAAATGTTGATTGCATAAGGATCTCTCAGTTAGATGATATTATGTAATCATATTAAACTCATTACATGCCCCGTGATATTAGGACCAACTTCAGAAAGGTCGTTTTCTCCTTGTTCTTGAAATTGAGAAGTCTTTAGCATCATGATATTCTGAGTAGGCTTCGCGAACAGCTTTCACTATGTTGGAAAAATGTATAGGCAATCCATCAACTTCCACATTGGTCGAGGAATTGATACTGGTGACCTTTTTCTAAAAGCACCGAGTTTAACGTGTTGCAAAACAGAATTCGAGTCATTACAGTCTATTTTCTTTCATATACAGTATCTGCTGCGTCCGCAATCTATGACTTATAGAAAAAAAATCATTAAGAACATAAGTGACATTACAAAAAGCACAAAATCATTCATCAGGTACTTCTAACGCGCTCTTAACCCACTTGATTGGTATGGATCAAATATTTTGGACTTGTTTCATGAATTTACGGCTATCTACCAGGTTTTCCTCCGATTTAACCACCTATATGTCACGTTCTTCTTGCAGTGGTTTGACCTTGCCGAGTCGATATTTTACCAACCATTTTCTGAGTTACTGTTAGTATTGACTTTTCTTTTTCCTGACAAGATATTGTTGATCCTTTGAAACAACGAAGCAGAATCTGTAATGACTACTAATCTTCGGAGGTTCCATTGGACCACGAGATTTATTCTATGTATAAACGCTTTTAATTCTGCAACATTAAAATGCAGATGGCCAAATAGGCAAAAATACAACAAAGAAAGACACATCGGGGTCAGTTCTAGGTTTTTGATAGCATTTTGAGAAGTATCGAATGACAGCTACTCTCTTTCCCATTATTGAAAAATATATTAAAACCTGGAACGACAATTATGTCGGAAAATTGGAAAGCGTATGATAAACTCGGAGAATGTGGTTATACACATTTGAAGGTTAATGATTCCTTGAATTTTGTGGATCGCCAAACTAGTGTTCACACTCAAGTTGTTGAGAATGTATGGGGAAATGCAAAGATTCAAAACAAAAACAACTTTTGAACTGAACAATTTGTAGTTTCATTGGGTTTTTTTTAACACAAAACCGAATAATAATGGGTGACAGACAACCGGAAAGTACGAATCGTTGCCTATTATATCCGTAATTTGATTCTTATATCCATCTTTATTTTATCGCGCCGTCTAAGCGCAAAATATATCTTCTCAGTTTTAACCTGACAAAAAACAATATGAGACTTATCCGCAATTTGATGGTACCCTGATTGAAAAAAATAAGTTTTAGTCTAAATTAGACTTGTAACTCTTTCGGCGAACAATGCGTTAATGGTCAAACTAATAACAGATTTATAGATTTACGACATAAAATTTTTTACTTCAAAAATTAAAAATATTAGTTATTTAACTAATAATTTATGACCCAAACAAAATTATATTTTTATATTTGTATATAAAGAGTAACATACTTTAGTGTTGCTGGAGATGCTACGCTGCAACCAATGATAAATCGAGCGCAACTTGGAAAATTTATACACATTCTAAATATTTAATTCCTCCACAAGAGTATAATACTCCTGGATTTCTACCGAACAATTTTTCTGTAAAGGAAGTGAATGAACCAATATTAACACCTACAGTCATTAATACTGTGCCGAATTTAAATTCTTATTTATGCACCGAAAAGACACTCCCTCGTAAATCAGTAATATCAGATGGCCAATGCATGCAGAACAACTCATATTCTCGACATAAACGTTGGTTTTCGAAACCACAATTTCGTTCAGTAAAATCTACAAATAGCATTATTATCGATCAAATGGAAGGTTTAAGAAACATTGTTCGAAGAGCTAGTACGTCTTTAAATCTTGCAAAACGACGATGGTCATTAATTCGACGATGTTCTAAGGATCGTTCTAGTCAGTATTCAAATTATAGAGGAAGTTTTGAAGAAAAGCAAAGTAATATTTGTAATAAATATATTAAAAAAATTATAATAAAGTCTCATTTTTCGAAATATAAATTTGTTATAATTTAGAGTTGGGGAAAAACCGGTCTTTTTGTCTATTTTTTAATTTATTATTGTATAAATGAAAACTAGGCGGTCTGAAGACATTAAGATATTATAAATATATTTATTCAATGAAAAGAACATAAAATAAACTTCCATTGATTCCAATTTATTTGCATTTACTTCGATTCTAATCCGTATATAACGGTAAAAAATGAGAACTTAAAAACTTAAGATAATCTTGTAATTATATGAAATACATAATTGGATCTAACTAATAGACATAGTTATATAAATAAATGTCAGCGAGATATCTTAACAGTATATGAAGATTATTAAAGAATAACTTTGCTTATATTCCAGAGCAAGAAGATAATCAGCCTATTATGAATGGACATTACAGTTCATTTATGTGTAACGTCTAGGTAACAATAATTTATATGATTATCATTATCACATAATTTAGGTTTTCGTTTGGTCACGCTAAAAAAGTGATGTTACATAATAATAAATATTTCATAGCATTGAGAACGCATATTGAAATTTTAGTTTTGAGTGAAATTAAGAGAGTGGAATATAGAGAGTTTCAAAAACCATGTTTTTATGTTGATTTTTTTAATACTTTGTTTTAATTCGTAAATGATAATTATTTAAAAGATTTCTAGGAAAATATAAATTTAAATTTTATAACTCAGTAAATCAACTATTTATCTTTTTTATCTTTGATCTGTTATTTATTTATTTTCGTTTAGTTTTAGACTAGAAATCATGTTTTTCTTTTTTTCTTTCTTTTTTCATTTTTTCATAACACTTGCCAAAAAATTATTTTAAATCGGAAAAAATTCATCTATATTAAACTTAATAAAGATATGTGAAATTCAAATTGGCATTGAAATGTGTATTCTTTATTTATCCATTTAATTAAGTTAATAAATCGAATGAGTCAAATCCGACTTCACCGTTGTTTGATCAAGATGATGAGGAATATATCTATCAAAAAGGTCCTCCAATAAAGTAAGTTTCCATGAAGGTTTGTAATTTTAAATAATGAGATCAGTTTATCGTCAGAACAAAAAAATGCCATTCGAGTTTTGAGAAAAATTAAATATTTTGTAGCAAGAAAAAAATTTCAGGTAATTAAAATTATTTTAATTAAATTATTTTATGAACGAATTTAAACTTTTTTGTTTCTAATAGATATTATTTATGAAATGTCAATTAATGATAATTGTCACCATAATATTCGTACTAGATTCAATTTTGAATATAATATATATCATTTCCGAATTGAATAAGTTATAAACAGACCATTTGTACATTACACCAAACACCACTGAGAACCGTTTCCTATAATATAACAAAAAAATCAATAATCTTACATTATAGAAACATAAATACTTACTTTGATTTCACGTTGATGTTCTAATTTATAGCTCAGTGAGATACATCTTATATTATAGAAAACCGAAAAGTGGAAGGGAAATTAAAAACTGCACACAAACGCAACACATACTAAAAAGCACATACAAACTTTTGATTCGTAGAAATGTAACGATGAGATACGTTTCTATAATAAACTATATTTTAGACAATTTTTAGAAAAAAAAAGATCGTTGAAAATTTTTAAAATTATATTATTATTCATAATATTATTTATTTAATAGTTTTGCTGAAATTATTAAACTAATTGAGATAAAAGAGAGCAACCTTCCCGGAGCACAATTCAAGAATTGAGTATAAATTTAGAATAAAATACATTTGGTCGTTGGAACACGTAAACTATCTTTTTTTGAATTAATTATGGAAACTATATTACACATTGTCACTGAAATAGCAGTGTTGTTAACTTATTTTTTACGCACTATGACGTAGAATATTTTACACTAAAGGAAAAGTTAATTGCTTTTGAACATTATAATTTCAGAATTGAATGATGAAATGTGATGATAATTATCCATAAAAACATCTAAAATTTTTCAATAAAAAATAAAATTAGAATTTCCAGTAAAAACAATAAAATAATTACGGCATAAAAGAGCATTTATGGGAATTTCTCACAGTGGGAAATACGCGTCTGTTTGATCGAATTCTGTATGTTATTTGAGAAATTTCTTCTAAAATATCTCATTTTTAGTTGTTTTTTATACCGTAATATAAGTAAAGAATATAAGGATGTATTGTTTAAATTATTAGAATAAGATACTAACTAAACAAAATTTTGTCGTGATATCTGTTGAAACAAAGATTGATTGACTTTTTATTATGTCATCTTTCTAAAACTTTCTATGAATTATATATCGGAAAATCTTTTTTATTAATTAATATACAAAAGTTTGTTTTTCAATAACTATTAGCCACATTTGGTCGGTAGTATTAAAAAAGCGTATCACTAAAAATAAGACTAATCAAAAACATTTATTTTTCAAATAGTTCGCATTGTCTTTCTAATATGTAACATATATTTACTAACAAGTGTTTATATAGGTCCTGGATGACGTTAAGCTCAATGATCATTAAAGTTTTGAGTTTCACTTTCAATTTTATTCAATAAAACCTTTATTTTAAAATTTTAATTCATTGTGAGGATAACATTTCAAAATATTTCTTATGTTCTTAATTAATGAAATATCTAGATAATACTAATGTCAATGTAATAATGTGTTTTTATGCGATTTTTTTAATGTGAATTTTTTTTCTGACAAAAAAAGTTAGCAAAATATATCCATAATAATAGGTTGTCACGTAATAATTCCTAGTAATGTGTACAAACCACAATCCTTTAGATCAGTAGTTTCCGACCCGGGAGGTGTGACTCCCAGGGGAGGCGCCAAAACTTTTGGGTAAAAAAATAATTTTCATACCATAATTATTATTTCGTCATTTTAGCACTTCGAGTTTAAAATTACCAAATAAAAAATAACAAAATTTTAACTCTTTTACACAATAACCAGAAATGTCAAATTCCAGGCATTCTTTACCTTTAAACATCAAGATACTTATAACTATAAAACTATATATATATATATATATATATATATATATATATATATATATATATATATATATATATATATATATATATATATATATATATATATATATATATATATATATATATATAAATGTAAAAAGTCACTCTACATTTTGATCTTCCGAACACCTTACACAAATTGACGCCGCGTGTCTAGGGCATATATTTTACCGCATGAAACGCATACTGTCGAATATTTTCTGTCAAGATTTCGAGGGCAATGTATGCATCTTTTTATGGCTGGTTTAACTTCATTTTGAGATTGTTCTTGTAAAAATATTGTTACTATGAAGTGCATAATATGTCGGCGTTGTGTTCGTGTGAGGGTTTGTATAGTACTTCTATATTTCAGGTAGTCATCAAATAGAGACAAATCTAATGTTTTGAGATATTTTTTCTAGGTTTTATAAATTTTGTCAAGCAAAAAAAATACGTAATCGGTCGCGTGGGGTCTCTACAAGCCCACGCGCGAACAATAATCTGCTCTACTCAGGCGTCGTGCGAAAACTCAGCCGCGCATATATTGCAAAGTTCGTACTTGTTATTTAGGCAGCTACTGAGACACATAAACCTGTAACTTAAATAATTAAAATTTTATGTCGGTTTTTCTAAGGTCCGGGCCTTAAAAGAACCCACGCGACCGACGATGTAAGAAAAACGGGCGCTACCGACGTAGGGTTAATTAGTAATTTAATATACAAATAAATATACATGTTCATTTGTTATAGCAAAACCTTGTTTTTATTCTGTTAATTGTAGTTTTAATTTTTTTTGTAATAAAGTTATTATTGTTTAAAATGTGTTTATATTATATATATATACAATGCAAATTTACATTCATCAGAAAATGTGTTCACAAATTCATTTCATTGTCATTTTTATTCGTAACTTTTTTGTTCGTCAGTAATTCATGTTCTTAAAAAAAATTTGTTTCTGGTGATTAAAATTGATATTATTAAGATAATTTAATTAAATGTTTTTAATTACGATCATTTTTCTTAATTTGTTTATTCAATGCTTTAAAAGTTAATTTCTCTAATAAAGTTAAATTTAATTTGTTTTTATTCGTTTTAGTATGCTTTTAAAAATTAAAGAAATAATTCTTCCTTACGATAAACGCCAATAATTTTAAAATGAAATATTTTATAACTTGATTCTATGAAAAATCTCCATGACCACATATGTGATGTAGCCATTATTGTTTTAATTGTTCTTTCCTATGATTATGGGTGACGTATGTTATACTCTATTTATATTTTCATTTATAAGAATGACTTTTAATTAAATTAAACAATTAATAAATATTCTTAATGTGAAAACAGAAAATTTTCCATTAAAGTAAACATAATTGTAAATAAAATATTTATTCTCAAACATTTGTATGTAATTAATTTCATTTTTATAATAATTAAAATTTTCGCATTTTGTTAATAAGAATACAAGAATTTTCAAAGAATTTTTTCATTCTGTTACAAGTTCCCACTAATTTTATGTAATATATATATATATATATATATAGTGTTAAATTAAATAATAAATAAAAAATTTTTAATTTTTAAATTAAATTCTGAATGTTAAAATTTTAAAAATTATATATTAATTTAATTATAATTTTTAAAAATAATTAAATGTGTTTATTAAATAAAATTTTTTTTTTATATAATTAATAAATTTGTTTAAAATCCTTAATTTATATAGTTATTATATCCCACCTGATGATATATATATATATATATACCAATAAATAATGTTCTTTTATTTACAAACATTTCTCAGTTACGCGCCGATACACTCTTTTTCTCTATGGTTGAAGGCCTAGTGAGTACAGTTACTAGTGTCATATTTACACCACCGTAACCTGTTTAATTTAAAGTCGTTTATATTTGTCAATAAGGTCAAAGTTGTGTTTAAATAGAAAACACTTTCAGATCATCTACGAACTAAAAAGTCGATCTAAGGTCAAATTTAAAGGTCTGAAGGGTCGGTTAAGAGTTGAAAATGTTGTTTAAAGAGTCCATAGTTAAGGGGAAGTTATATTTAAATGCTGAAGGGTCTCCGGTGGGTCAAGTTGGTTGGGTATTTATAGAGTCATTTTATGATTGGTGCGTTTAAGGGTGATATTTTAAGGACTAGATCGATTTAGTGTCATTTTATGTTGGGTAAAAATGGCAATTTAATGATCAAATTTTAGGGGTAAGGCTGATTTTGACTCACTATGGGTTCAACAAGATTGTTTTGTTGAGCTAAAAAGGTCGATTAAGAGTAACTTTTAGGGTCAATGTAGACATAGGGTCCGAAATGAGTTAAGTTTGAGTTGAATTCATTTAAGGGTTCAAATGGTGAGTTTAATGGGTGATATGAGGGTTAAAATATAAACAAAGCTTGATTTAAGATCAATAATGGTCCAATATTAAAAATAATAGTGATAATAATAATAATAATAATAATAATAATAATAATAATAATAATAATAATAATAATAATAATAATAATAATAATAATAATAATAATAATAATAATAATAATAATAATAATAATAATAATAATAATAATAATAATAATAATAATAATAATAATAATAATAATAATAATAATAATAATAACCTTAAAAGCTGTGGGACAGTGTTAGAACTGACAAATACTTAGTGTCAATTGAATATTTTAAATCGAGCGTACCAGAAAGGGACATCTCCCGTTTGAAGATTTTTCCCTGCGTAAGATTTACAGTTGTATTGAAAAGTGCAGACCAAAAGAAGGTTGTATCAAGTGTGGTTGAATCAATAAAAGTGTAACCAAAGTGTAACTGTATTAGTTTTGAATAAAAATTTTTGTGTTGGGTTGTTTAATTGATTTTAAAAAGAACACAAAGGAGTCAGGCAGTGATACCGACTTGCACAAAATACCCAATAATAATAATAATAATAATAATAATAATAATAATAATAATAATAATAATAATAATAATAATAATAATAATAATAATAATAATAATAATAATAATAATAATTTTGATTTGGTTTATTTTATAATTTATACTTTTACTCAATAGCAAGCTAGAAAGCCTTACGATGTCCGTGATGTGATTGAACAATATTCTCAAGGCAATATAAATATGATGGTTAGACTGAAAGAACTACAAAGAAGGTAATTTATATTGTTATTAATTTACCACTATATTTTGGTTTTTAGAATTGATCAAACTATAGGTAAACCTTTTTTCTGGAACACAGATCTTCCTGAAAAACAGAGACCTACTGTTTTATCACGGATGATTTGCGTTGAGAATCAATTGTCTGCCATTGATACCAAAATGACCAACATGCAACAACAACTTCATTCTATTTCCAATCATTTAATTAATATATCCTCCCAGTCATTGTACAATGTTCAGATACACCAAAATGTCAAAAATAACCATCCAACTGTGTTGAGCAGTCGCACGCAATCTTTAATTTCTAAATTTAGTCTTAAAACTCCAACGACCCCCCATATTAATCATCCATGTTTTCAGAAAAGATCATCAGAAAGTGAGATTTTCACTCGAAATACTATTGATTTGTAACATAAAGGTTTTCTGTAATTATATTTTATATTTCTAAAAAAATCATTGATTTTAAATACATGTATTCATCATTAATTGTGTGTGTATGTGGGGAGGGGAGTGGGGGGGGGGGG
>CAUHTR010003621.1:32500-44282 GCA_959609185.1 Schmidtea polychroa | reverse complement strand
NTTTAATTTGATTGAGATGGATATCAATTTATTTTTTGGTTCAAAGTAGGACAGAAATGACGAGATATGCGATTTTCAAGAAGTTAAAGTGTTGAGTAAAGAATTTGAAGTAAAAAGTAAATCTAATTAGGAATTTCGAATATATCTCGGTAATACTGATTCCTTTTTTGAAATTATTTATATTTAAAGATAAATTTAAAATTTATTTTATAATTAAAATTTCATGAAGTTATTAATTACTTAATCAGAAAATTAAAATTTATTTGGGTTTTTGTTTGCAAATCCTCCTTTGGAACTCTTGATTTATTACATAATATTAAAACAAAGTTAGGAGAATCCAAACTATACAGTATCTTTTTAAATATTCATACATACATTCATAGTTTTCATATTTTGTTTACAAATGTAATCTAACCAGGAACATTTTGATTTTATTTTTGAGAAGTTCGGGTGTTAATTGCATCGATCATTAAATTACAAATAAATTCACGCTTTAAATAAAAATATATTGTTATTACACAAAATTTAAACAAAGTTAGGAGAATCCAAACTGTGCAGTATCTTTTTAAAATATTCATACATACATTCATATTTTTCATACTTTTCATATTTTGTTTAAAAATTTTGTTTTACCTTCTATTTTATTTCTTCTAGGGATTCTGGTTCGACTTTTAAATTAGAAGGTAAATTGATTTTCCCTTCGAAAATTATTAATTATTATTATTATTTAAATCGGAATCTTTTGAAGTTTTATTTTATTTTGGATTAGAAATATTTACCGAAGTCAGGATATGATATATCCTTATTTTATCCACCGGAATGGGTTTTCTGCTAAATTTCTTTTCTCTCGTTCTGTGACAAATGAATTGTTTATTTATCAAATATTGGGAATGTTGTCTAAATAAAAAATCAGTTTTCCTTAAACTGAATTTTTAACAGTTAGTTTCTCTCCACTAACTAGTATAGCATTGATATTTGGCATTTTTTTACTTCTGCTTCCTATCATATTTTCTCATTTATTTTATTTTGATACATCGTTTTGTAACGAGTAACAATATCTTACACTATATTTTCTTTCGACATGCCTGAATCATAAACTGCAGTTATCAGTGTGCGTAACCTCAATCATTGCCGATCTTTCATTAATACTTTGTTTTATGGAATCCAGGATTTGGATCCTGCTCAATATGAATCTTTTCATAGTAAATGTTTTACGACATTTGATTTCTTTCCAAAGTATTTCTGTGTCCTTCTATTTTCTTATCAAATCGCCTAATATTAAAATCTAGCCAATCAAACATTTTATTTTTGAAAAGTGGCTGGCTAATGTACTATGTTAGTATCTTCTTTTCACGACCTTCGGGTGTTAATTGCATCGATCATTAAATTACAAGTAAATTCACGCTTTCTATAAAAATATATTTTTATTACACAGTATTTAAACAGAGAGAATCCAAATATTCATATTTTTGATACTTTTCATATTTTGTTTACAAATGGAATCTAACAGGAACATTTTTATGTCTGAAAATTTCATCTGTTCAAATTACAAATTTTATGTCTTTCATTTGATGGTAATTCCTTTTCGTATCAGGGGATAACTTCAAAGAGTATTATGAATGAGAATTGTATTAACAAAGGTATTTTACAGACTAAAATATTTCTAATTGTAATTTTTTGAGATATTTATAATATTAATTTATTAAATAAATTATATCTTTAAATTTCAAAATTCAACTAAATATTTTAAAGTATATAAAACTTTTTAAAGCTATAATGCCTGGGACCTTATTATTAGTTTCGATACCATTCAAATTTTTTTGGTTCAGTAAGTCTAAATTTACAACCTAAATTTACAATTAAATGTCATATAATAATAAATTTAATAATAATAATAATAATAATAATAATAATAATAATAATAATAATAATAATAATAATAATATAATAATAATAATAATAATAATAATAATAATAATAATAATAATAATAATAATAATAATAATAATAATAATAATAATAATAATAATAATAATAATAAATAATAATAATAATAATAATAATAATAATAATAATAATAATAATAATAATAATAATAATAATAATAATAATAATAATAATCATAATAATAATAATAATAATAATCATAATAATAATAATAATAATAATAATAATGCAATTGTAAATAGTTTCTGTGCATAGATGGTGTCTCCAGAGGTGAATATGATTTTTCATACGCCATGTTTACGGGTTGCTGATATTTTTTCTGTGATTTAGCTAATTTGCAAGTGATGATTTCCAGTATAGCAGGGAAAGTATGCAATAGAGATGAATCAGCAATATTGTATACTTACCTGGCGCGAAGAGAAATCTTTTAGTTTCCTGCATACTACTGATGAGAGGCAAAAGCTCGAAACTAGTCTACTATTGGGATTTGCACTTGGTATCACAAAGCTTGTAATGTTTATCTTATTTTATTGTTAGACATCCGTAAAAAAAATTTTTATATATATTTTTCTACAATAAAGTTCAACTTCTCATCCAGTATTTTATTTTCAAAGAGTAATATTTAGCAATATTCCTTTGTCCCCTTTCTCAAATACACTTATTAAATCAAACTGGCATTTTATGTCAACAATAAGAATTGTTTTTCAGATCAACTCATTCTTAGAGTCAAGTACTAAGGAACAAGTGTAATCTATAACTACAATAAGTGAATGGTTCTTCAAATGGCGAATAATCTGTTGAAGGTAGTTGTTGTGGCATTTTATGAACATTACACTTTCTAAATCCATGGATCAACGCCTCAAACTTCACAATAATAGCGTCTGAATATTCTATCCTCAGGATATATTTATGATTTTGAAAGAGTAGCTAGAGTGTTTGTTCTTGGTCAATGAATAAATCCCCAATGACCTTCCGCCAATTCTCCCTTAAATATATCTTCATTGATCTCAGAAACAAAATGTCTTCACAACTATTACACTATTTACAACAACGTTTCGTCCGACGTTGTCCAATTTTCTCCAATAATTTTATCTCTCAAATTGTCTCTCCTAAATCGTTTCAATCTTTGTTCCCACTTTTCCAACTTTTTGTTCTTCTTTCGTGTCCACCAGTTTTCCTTTATATAGTTTGCTTCTATTGTGGCACTCTAGATAATCAAAAGTTTTCCACTTTCCTTCTCCTGTTTTCCCCAACTGTTCCATTTTTATCTCTGACGGCTGTCAAGTCCATTTTCCCTTTTTCCTTTTTGTTTTACCACCTTCTCTCCCAGAAATGACGTTATCACTGGCAGGCTGTCGAGATAAGAGCGATATCATCAGCATTTGCGAGAACTTGGATTGGAGATTCACCAATTTTAAAACATTCAATATTAGAAAGCCCACAGCTTGAAGAACGAGGTTAATTGAAATCCAAATCAAAATTAATGAAAGAGGTCATCCTAATTTGACACCTTGCTTTATTGAAATGTTAGGAGTTATTATCGGACCACAAGCGTAGGAGCCGGTATCAATGTATAATAGTTTTAGAGTTTTGTGAATTTTAGTATTTATTTAATTAAAACCCAACATTTTTTTATGTCCCATTTATGTATCACTTTCAAGGGCGAACGGATTAATTTTGATAACGGAATTATACGTTATTAACATGTCTCATGTTAAGTAACTATTGGTAACCAGGCAAATCAAGATCATTTGAATTTTTGGCACCTAAGACCATATATTAACCAGGTATGAGATTTTGAGTACCATGTTATAATTTTGAATAAATAAAATTAATTATTTGTAACATTGTGAGATATGCTACTAATAATTAAGTTAATAATTAATTTGTAATTTTCTATTGTTAATATTTTAAAATTAATAATTTCAAAACAGAAAAGAAATTAATTACTAAAAATTGTTATATCAATTTCTTCCTTGTAAATTTTGATTATTGCTTTAATTTTTGGATTTGAATTAGTTTTGCTTTGTATTATTTCAAAAAATAAAAAACGTTAAAATATTCTAAAAGCCAGAATTTTTTCTGCTTATTTTTTAATCTGTATATACATAAGTTGATAATATTTTAAGTTAAATTTCATTTTTCCTATTTGTTTTTTCGTGCATATGAAATTATTTTAAAGGTTATCAGTAAATGATTTATTTAAGCAATAATAAGAATATTTTAGAATTTAGATATTAAGAATAAGAATATTAACTATATTTTTACAAATGCACATACAAGAGCGGGATTAATCCTTAATGTATTAATACTGATACATAACTGGTAACATAAGTCTGACTGAATGTGTATTATTGTTTTTCAGGTGTTCCTATTACAATTTTTCTAGTAAAGTTTATTCATAGTGGCTTCATTTACCTTAATTATTTTTATTTTTATTTCATTTACAATTTAGCATTTGAACCACCCTTTTTTGGGTTCAGACTAAATAAAAAAAATTAGTGGTTTGTTTCGGATGGTTTTAAAATTTAATTAATTAAAAAATATAATTAAAAATTACAGCTTATAATTATTTTAACAATCAAACTAAAAATATTTTATTCGATGACTTAAGGTTGACCATTCAGTTTTAATTTACGCTAATTTAATAATTGGAACTCACTATTTCCCGTTTGACTATTATAGTACTAATAGTCAGATTTCCTGTTTTCACCCAGTTGGTCGTGGATTCCCTCTTTAAATTTGCCTTCCCCGTGTATTTGCACTAGGAAACAGCAGCTTTAAACAAATTTTATTCACATCATATCTACTGATAACAGATATAAAAGAAATTTCAAATAAAGGTGATTTGGACTGGGCTAAAGCAGGGATTAGAGGTTTGTTTTTATTCCCGTTTTTGTTACCGATTGTCTTCTTGCGGTCGGTGTGTTAATGTCTCAACTTGACTCATTCGGATGAATTCTGGTACGATTGTGTCCTTCGTTTAGCACTAAGCAAGGTCGGCTTTCCATATCTCATCCGAGAAATGTATTTGCTCTCCACCCGTGTTTGGAATGATGTCAGTGCTGATCTCTTGTTTCAATTCCCAACTGCCAATTGAATCTCATGCACCACCTGGGCTCGAGTCAATCGTTCGGGGTTCAGGGCCGCTTCTCTTTTGAACTACATCTGCATTTGAGGTGTTGGGGTTTCTGAATCTGTAGGTCTGACCAATACGAAACCCGGATTCCAGGTCTTATTTAATTAGTTACATCATGTCTTTCGGGTAGGCCGAGATTAATGTTGTTTATTTAAATTAACTAATTTGCCCATAAACAGCCGAGCGATTGCCACCATATTTATTATTATCCTAATTGTAGTTCGATTAATAGGTACGATCTTTTAAAGATGGCTTTTTGCGTTTTATCCACTGAGAAATTAATGAGAAGTTCGATCTTCTAACGACTGGATCCACTAAAAAATTTTGAGCAGTGATGTGCCGTTGATCAGTGATGTGCAGTAACTCGCCCCACACAACCCAATGGACATTAGTATGTCGAGTCCTTAGTGTCCTATTATAATACAAATAAGAATACTAGTTTGAATCTGGATTTTTATTTGTGTTGTCTACATGCACTATAGGTCGATTACCACTACAGAAACGAAAGGTGGTTCGTCCCACACGTCTAGTGTGACAAGCTCTTAGTTTTGTGTATTAAGATCATTAGAATCCCGACCGAACTAAAAATCTCGACGAAATTCCCGACCTCTTATATAAGTTAATCTTGAGGTTTGATGTAACGCGGTTATTGGTTTTACCTATCCCCAGCATGGCACGGACACGGGCGAGTTTTAAGGTTGTAGACACCGGTGTTGCCGCCGGTCATCAGTAAAATTTTTCACACTGACCACAAGCTGTTTCCTATAGAAGACGTAGTAAAAACTATTTCAATAAATGGTGTAGTAACAAATACCACTCCTCGTAAGTCGTTTAGGTATTTAACTTGTATCCTATGATGGTGGATGTGGGATGGAAATGGTATATGAGTTTTAGCAATAGAAAGTGATTTCGTGTCAAGAAGATGAAACGATAAACTTATATTAATATTAAAATATAATACAATGTTATGAAACTTTTTTCTTCCAAATGAAGACTTCACGTGGCGTTCGCGTCTCTCTTTGCGAACGAACTCTACTGGTCGTGGAGTTATGCGGAAGGAAATCAGTAAAAAAAAGATGTAAAATGCGTTATTGCCGCGGATTGTAAACTTTTCTTCAATCTATACTTAGCGGACAATTTTTTTACCATTCTTTATTCTGTTTATTTACTCGATATTACTAAATAAGTAAACACTGTTCGGCCAAATATTTACGACACAAATTACTACCCGCTTATAAGTTGGTATATGGCCCACATAATGTACAACTCATAAATCACGACAGGTTGTATATGTTTATGATCATCGAGAAGTAATATGTAAACCCTCTACCCAAGGTGTTGAGTCCAAAATTTTCCGTACAGGCAGGCGTTTTGCTATCCTTAGCCATTTATTTTAGATAAAAATTCTTTGCATTGTGTGCGGCCCCCGAATAGTTTTTTTTTGCATTGCGGCCCTCTGGTTCCCGAGGTTGGACAGCCC
This sequence comes from Schmidtea polychroa, assembly GCA_959609185.1. Classification (NCBI taxonomy): domain Eukaryota; kingdom Metazoa; phylum Platyhelminthes; order Tricladida; family Dugesiidae; genus Schmidtea; species Schmidtea polychroa. Next base: position 37,716 of record CAUHTR010003621.1, on the reverse strand, counting down.
TGATTTAGATTGACATAAATCCCTTTTGCTCTATGTACCATAGTTCATTTTGACCTGAAAATCTTTTTACCATAAATACCCCTTGACGTGTTTCAGATTGACATGCTTCACATTCACATAAACTTCTTTAGCCCTCTGCACCCTAGTTCATTTTGACCTGGAAAATATTTAGCCATAAATATCCCAACTATAGTGCTTTAAATTGACATTGCTTCAAATTGACATGGTAGTTGGGGGTAAAATGCAGAGAGCTAATTTCTACTTACTGACAACACTAACAAAATTAACAAATAACAAAACACTCAATGTATATTGATTATGAAATTTTTCAAATCAATATTTTAACTGCAATCAGTAATAACTTATCGTCTGATTCCAATTACCTCTCAAATAGGTTTCCGAATTCTTGATCTGTGAAATGATACCAGTAGTATGATTGGGGCTCCCAGACCAGGTCCCCGCCGCGACACATACCCCCCCCCCCCCGGGAAAAAAAAATTTTTAGAACGATGCCACATATTTTTAGAACTATTACGTAATCAATGCCTAATATTTTTAGAACTATTACGTATTTTTTTAATTTAATTGGTCCAGCGGGCTCACACTTTTTTTCATCCCAAAAATTAATGTTCCCATTATCCGATTTTATTGACCGATACCTCATCTTAAAGCTCAGTCCAAGACCTTTCGAATGAGCTATAGGTATCTATATATCTTTAATAGTTTTAATGTTATTAACATTTGATGACCACCATCTTTTCAAAGTTAAATTATTTTTTCAAAATATTATTAATTGGTCCAGGCGGGCTCACACTTTTTTTCATCCCAAAAATTAATGTTCCCGCCAACAGATTTTATTGACCGATACCTCATCTTAAAGCTTAGTCCAAGACCTTTCGAATGAGCTATTAAAGGTATCATCATCATTAATATTAACAAAGAGAATGACTCCCCCCAATGACTCACCCAACGATGCCTAATATTTTTAGAACTATTACGTCATATTTTTAGAACGATGCCTAATATTTTTAGAACGATGCCTAATATTTTTAGAACTATTACGTCATACTTTTAGAACGATGACTAATATTTTTAGAACGATGCCTAATATTTTTAGAACTATTACGTCATACTTTTAGAACGATGCCTAATATTTTTAGAACGATGCCTAATATTTTTAGAATGATTACGTCATAATTTTAGAATGATGCCTAATATTTTTAGAATGATGCCTAATATTTTTAGAACGATTACGTCATACTTTTAGAATGATGCCTAATATTTTTAGAATGATGCCTAATATTTTTAGAACGATTACGTCATACTTTTAGAATGATGCCTAATATTTTTAGAACGATTACGCCATACTTTTAGAATGATGCCTAATATTTTTAGAACTAATAATTTTTGTTTTAATTTGTTTAAATCGTTGATTATTATTATTATTATTATTATTATTATTATTATTATTATTATTATTATTATTATTATTATTATTATTATTATTATTATTATTATTATTATTATTATATAATCTATCCGACAAGATATTCTTTCCCCCTATGGGTACTGCACACAAGGGTACTACTCACACTCAACATGTCACATGGGTACTGTTCATATTATTATTATTAGTATTTTTTTTTTCAAAGATATTTAGTTACATGCTCACTGCAAACTAAAGTAAATATGAACAGTATTATCAAATTAAATAAAACTTAATAAAATTTAAATTCTTTTAATGGCTCAAAACAAAGTCCTAATCCATAGTGACAACATTACTAGTTTTCAATAATAAACAATTTTTAATATACTTTCTATGTTTAAACACTTAAGGAATGATTAATAATATTACACAATATAATGATTTTTATCCATAGAAAGAAATACGAAAACTTTTCATTAATATAAATCAATACAAATCAATGTTTTTACAAAGTTATATTAATTTATCACAGGAAAAAGATATTAAAATCGCTTAATCACTCAATTGTACATCATCAATATCAATTTCGTCACTCAATTGTACATCGTCAATATCTATTTCATCATTAGGATCATCACCAGAATCGAAATCTGGACTTAAACCATTGAAAAGTGGACCCACTTCCTCATCACCAGAAACAAAATCTGGACTTAATCCTCCGAATAGTGGCCCAATTTCTTCCAATATTTGATCTTCATTTATATCATCTAGTGCTAAATAATGACCAAATGCGAGACTGGAATTTTTCCCCACCCAAAACCGCTTGTCGTCGTTGTTTGACAACGCGATTTTATTGTTTTTAAATGTGTACAATTGATGGTTCCGCGTCCCTATCCTACTTTGTGGCACAGAAAATACTACGTTGTTATTGTAGCATTCTAAATATGAATCGTGCCTAATTTCTGTACCTATTAACCTGACTCCTTTTGCTTTTAAATGATCTTTAGCCCCTAACAAACTATAGCACTTGGGTCTTAAGAAAACCCATTCCTTATACCCTAGACCTTTACTTTCATCTTTAAATTTACCTATCACCGAATCAAGGTTTCTAGAGTATAAGGGATGTGCAGGGTCATAGTTGGAAGTGTCTAAAAGATTGTCACGAATCATTGCCGGCAAAAGAGTGTCAAGCTTACAGTGCCTAACCTCAAGAAAAAAGGAGTCAGTATCGCCGGCAACGATATTTATCTCACATTTAAATTCATTTCTATATTTAGCCAATTCTTTATACTGTAACTGGTACATCCTCAGTTTAGACAGGTCTAGCACCGTTTGGCCAATGTAACTAGGCCTGTCTAAACATATAGAATCCTTATTGAGATGTGCAGCAATCAAGTCATCATCAATTTTGATAGATTTCTTGAAAGTCGGCTTTGAAGCATATACAATCATCTTTTCAGATGAATTGCATAACCTCAAATTCATCCGTTTTTTAAGGTTTTCTACGGATTTCCCATACAGACTATTATTAAATAATTTGTATAGATCTCTATGTAGCTCACATGTAGAATTGGCTCTCAAATTAGTGTTTTTGTCTATGTAAGATTTAAAAATGGGTGCATGCTTAAATTTGATTGCTCTATGTACATTTTTAATAATAGCCCCCAATTCTATATACAACTTGAGAAGTCGCCAATGAAGAACATGGTTCTTCTTCGGCCAATGCGTGAGCATCAGCTTCTCAACTTTAGAATTTGGCGGGCACATCTTTTCAGGAGCAAGAGGAAAATCATTCAGAAAATCATGCAAACAATCAGGGATATCGATATCTACCTCCATAGTATAACCATATGGAAGGTTATCGATATCAGCATTCATACATTCATTCAAGACAGAATCAAGATCATCATACACCCAAACAAAGTCAGCATAAGGCAGATTTTGGCTTAAGGCCCAACCATACAAGTTATTAATATCAATATACAAGAGTTCTGTGTCTTCAGAACTTGCAACATAATGTTTGTTAACAAATGTTAACCCACCACGTATCCCTCCTTCATAGAAATTAAACATTTCCATGTCCTGCAAAAGTTCAATGGGTTCCGTTAATGTCATAAGCGCAGAGGCCCATGACATACCGGGAATGCCATAGAAATTAAGAGGCTCAAGACCATTGTAAGCAATGGCCTTTTCACGGAATTGTTGAAAATAGTCTGCGAGGAGAAACACGTCTAATTTAAGGTAAGTTAACATGTAATCTAACATGTTATTGCAGTTTTGCTGAGTCCAAATAACTTGGGCTAATGCATATTCATCATTAGACACAGAATCCCAGATAGGTGGCAATTCAAGAGTCGATTCCAGAACCTCAAGAGATGTGGCAAAGTCATAAGGAAAGATACCTTTGGCTCGAACAATTGCTCCATCGAAAACAGAAGAAGTTAAAGGCAGATCGGAAAGAGTCTTAACCGCTTTTGCTAAAGAAGAATTAACAAACTGCATGCTGTCAATAAAACGAACAGACAATTTGTTAATGTACGCGATGAGGGAGATGAATTTCTCGGTAGTGGTCGGAATAATATTTAATTCCCAAGAAGGAAAATTCTTCAAACCATACTTCAAAATATGATGGAGATCATACCCCCTCAAATTGTGAAAAACCACAGGTAACTGTTTCTGAATTCGTCGAGAAACATTACATTTCCTACAGGCAGCACCAAGATACTTACCTGAAAAGTGACAATGATCCCTAACTCTATTTCTAATGAATTTTTTACAAAGGTAGCAGGTTCTGGAATCACGAAAGGCCCGCTCTTCAGCGAAAGACAAGGTTTGCATGGGCTTTTTCCCATTAATTTCGTAATATGGCAGGACAATTGTCATAGCAATTTCCTCCACCTTACGCAAGAAAGATAGGATGCAATCATCCCCAACAAACTCATAATAAAATTTGGAGTTATTATAATTATTTATTAATAATAAACCTGCTGTTATTGGCAAATGCTTTTGATGGTGTATTATATCCCCCGGTAAAATTGATTCAAAGTCTGCATATATCACGAATGGCGGGGTTATGGTTTTCGCATAATTTTGAAAAATTAAATTTTTATCATTGGGTAGCGTGTATAGAGTAGTACCTATCTGGTTTTTAATGCATAAGGCTACATGAATATCAAATGCATTTTTATGTCTAAATCCGTTAAGACAATGGGGGCACCAGTTTACTTTAATTCTAACGCCGCATTCACTGCTAGAACGACAATTCATTAATCTTTGTAAGTTAAAAACTGCGGTGTAATGATAATTATCACCGTCTTCCAATAAAAGTAAGTATAGGGGTTCACCACCTATAACCTTAGATCGGTGAATTATATCCAATTGAGGATGATGTGGAATATAATTATCGTCAACTATATTTTCAAAAGGCTTAGCAGGGGTCGTTCTATAAGTTAAAACATTTATTGCTAAATTTAAATCCTTATTTTTCATCTCGAATTTAGGAATATCACATAGTTTCATTGGACAGTCGGAAATGGGGTCAAAATTTAACTCGTTGAGATAATTTTCATAGGAACTAACACGGTTCCTATGTCTATGTACTACATTACGTTTTAAAAGTGCTAAAATACTATATATAAAGCACATATCATCGGTGTTTTTAACGTTTACTATTGCATTTTTAGATTTTAAAGATGATGGGGTGGGGATATAACTATGCCCAGCTAGCCTATTCATATGTGTAAATTTTGTTAATATAAAATCTATTTCTTTGATTTTAACAACCCGCCAT
>CAUHTR010003621.1:0-27500 GCA_959609185.1 Schmidtea polychroa | reverse complement strand
GTTAAAATAATAATAATAATAATAATAATAATAATAATAATAATAATAATGTTAATGATAATAATAATAATGATAATGATAATAATATATCTTGTAGTCTGCAGTGAGCATGCAGCTACATATCTCTTTTATCATGATTGCCCCAATAAATGTAGTCTGCAGTCAGCATGCAGCTACATATCTCTTTTATTATGATTGCCCCAATAAATGTAGTCTGCAGTGAGCATGCAGCTACATCAAACTAATTATTTATTACGTAATACATACCCTTTATTAAATGTGTCTAAATGCAGCTGCGTCAAACTAATTATTTATTACGTAATACATACCCTTTATGAAATGTGTCTAAATGCAGCTGCGTCAACTATTTATTACGTAATAAATACAATCTTTAAATGTAGTCTGCATGCAGCTGCATCAACTATTTATTACGTAATACATACAATCTTTAAATGTAATCTGCATGCAGCTGCATCAACTATTTATCATGTAATAATTACAATCTTTAAATTTAATCTGCATGCAGCTGCGTCAACTATTTATTATGTAATAAATACAATCTTTAAATGTAGTCTGCATGCAGCTGCATCAATAATAATGATAATAATGATAATAATAATAGTAATAATAATAATAATAATAATAAAATCACACATTTATAGTTTACAAGACTTTATTAATATAAATACAATTTCATGATTAATATTAATTGATAAATATAATTAACAGGCAAATTATATCCACATTACTGCCAGGCTTCAACTGGTCACTCAAATTTATGTCACAAAGTGATGAAAAAATATTATGGTCGTAAATTTTATGGCATCAAGTACTATATATGCCCAATATGCGAGACTTCCCATAGCATTAAATATTTAGAGTTTTACAGTATACATAAATCCCATTTAAATCAGTTCTCTTTAAATAAAAAGGATTTATTTAACAAATTGCGAAATACCGCAAAACCTATAATTAAAACTAATGTAAATAATACAAAACCTGTAAATAATAATACAAAACCTGTAAATAATAATACAAAACCTGTAAATAATAATACAAAACCTGTAAATAATAATACAAAACCTGTAAATAATATTACAAAACCTCTAATTAATAATGTTATTAATGTAAATAATAATTTAAAAAGACCTGCTGTTAGTATTGGGTCTGATGCTCCCTCTAAAATTAATAAATTAGATCAAATAACTGTGGTTAATAATATTCAAGTAGGCGGTTCAGTCGATATTGACGATGAACCTGAAATCGAAATTGATTTTAAGGGGGTTCGAAAGAATTTACGATTTAATGTAGAAAAGGATAACATCGTTCAAATAACGATAACCGATAAAATCGTTAATAAGTTAAATCATGAAATAAACAGAATGGGGTCGGTGAAAATACAATTCTCTGTTTTGATTCAATTTGAAAAAGATGGTGAAATTAAAGATAATTTCTTCTCGAATAGGGCAGAGGCTTTTTCAGATAGTTTTCTAAGTGAGGGGGTTCACAAATTAAATAATAAAATAGAAAAATTCACATATTTGGGTAGTGGATGGCGGGTTGTTAAAATCAAAGAAATAGATTTTATATTAACAAAATTTACACATATGAATAGGCTAGCTGGGCATAGTTATATCCCCACCCCATCATCTTTAAAATCTAAAAATGCAATAGTAAACGTTAAAAACACCGATGATATGTGCTTTATATATAGTATTTTAGCACTTTTAAAACGTAATGTAGTACATAGTACATAGGAACCGTGTTAGTTCCTATGAAAATTATCTCAACGAGTTAAATTTTGACCCCATTTCCGACTGTCCAATGAAACTATGTGATATTCCTAAATTCGAGATGAAAAATAAGGATTTAAATTTAGCAATAAATGTTTTAACTTATAGAACGACCCCTGCTAAGCCTTTTGAAAATATAGTTGACGATAATTATATTCCACATCATCCTCAATTGGATATAATTCACCGATCTAAGGTTATAGGTGGTGAACCCCTATACTTACTTTTATTGGAAGACGGTGATAATTATCATTACACCGCAGTTTTTAACTTACAAAGATTAATGAATTGTCGTTCTAGCAGTGAATGCGGCGTTAGAATTAAAGTAAACTGGTGCCCCCATTGTCTTAACGGATTTAGACATAAAAATGCATTTGATATTCATGTAGCCTTATGCATTAAAAACCAGATAGGTACTACTCTATACACGCTACCCAATGATAAAAATTTAATTTTTCAAAATTATGCGAAAACCATAACCCCGCCATTCGTGATATATGCAGACTTTGAATCAATTTTACCGGGGGATATAATACACCATCAAAAGCATTTGCCAATAACAGCAGGTTTATTATTAATAAATAATTATAATAACTCCAAATTTTATTATGAGTTTGTTGGGGATGATTGCATCCTATCTTTCTTGCGTAAGGTGGAGGAAATTGCTATGACAATTGTCCTGCCATATTACGAAATTAATGGGAAAAAAGCCCATGCAAACCTTGTCTTTCGCTGAAGAGCGGGCCTTTCGTGATTCCAGAACCTGCTACCTTTGTAAAAAATTCATTAGAAATAGAGTTAGGGATCATTGTCACTTTTCAGGTAAGTATCTTGGTGCTGCCTGTAGGAAATGTAATGTTTCTCGACGAATTCAGAAACAGTTACCTGTGGTTTTTCACAATTTGAGGGGGTATGATCTCCATCATATTTTGAAGTATGGTTTGAAGAATTTTCCTTCTTGGGAATTAAATATTATTCCGACCACTACCTGAGAAATTCATCTCCCTCATCGCGTACATTAACAAATTGTCTGTTCGTTTTATTGACAGCATGCAGTTTGTTAATTCTTCTTTAGCAAAAGCGGTTAAGACTCTTTCCGATCTGCCTTTAACTTCTTCTGTTTTCGATGGAGCAATTGTTCGAGCCAAAGGTATCTTTCCTTATGACTTTGCCACATCTCTTGAGGTTCTGGAATCGACTCTTGAATTGCCACCTATCTGGGATTCTGTGTCTAATGATGAATATGCATTAGCCCAAGTTATTTGGACTCAGCAAAACTGCAATAACATGTTAGATTACATGTTAACTTACCTTAAATTAGACGTGTTTCTCCTCGCAGACTATTTTCAACAATTCCGTGAAAAGGCCATTGCTTACAATGGTCTTGAGCCTCTTAATTTCTATGGCATTCCCGGTATGTCATGGGCCTCTGCGCTTATGACATTAACGGAACCCATTGAACTTTTGCAGGACATGGAAATGTTTAATTTCTATGAAGGAGGGATACGTGGTGGGTTAACATTTGTTAACAAACATTATGTTGCAAGTTCTGAAGACACAGAACTCTTGTATATTGATATTAATAACTTGTATGGTTGGGCCTTAAGCCAAAATCTGCCTTATGCTGACTTTGTTTGGGTGTATGATGATCTTGATTCTGTCTTGAATGAATGTATGAATGCTGATATCGATAACCTTCCATATGGTTATACTATGGAGGTAGATATCGATATCCCTGATTGTTTGCATGATTTTCTGAATGATTTTCCTCTTGCTCCTGAAAAGATGTGCCCGCCAAATTCTAAAGTTGAGAAGCTGATGCTCACGCATTGGCCGAAGAAGAACCATGTTCTTCATTGGCGACTTCTCAAGTTGTATATAGAATTGGGGGCTATTATTAAAAATGTACATAGAGCAATCAAATTTAAGCATGCACCCATTTTTAAATCTTACATAGACAAAAACACTAATTTGAGAGCCAATTCTACATGTGAGCTACATAGAGATCTATACAAATTATTTAATAATAGTCTGTATGGGAAATCCGTAGAAAACCTTAAAAAACGGATGAATTTGAGGTTATGCAATTCATCTGAAAAGATGATTGTATATGCTTCAAAGCCGACTTTCAAGAAATCTATCAAAATTGATGATGACTTGATTGCTGCACATCTCAATAAGGATTCTATATGTTTAGACAGGCCTAGTTACATTGGCCAAACGGTGCTAGACCTGTCTAAACTGAGGATGTACCAGTTACAGTATAAAGAATTGGCTAAATATAGAAATGAATTTAAATGTGAGATAAATATCGTTGCCGGCGATACTGACTCCTTTTTTCTTGAGGTTAGGCACTGTAAGCTTGACACTCTTTTGCCGGCAATGATTCGTGACAATCTTTTAGACACTTCCAACTATGACCCTGCACATCCCTTATACTCTAGAAACCTTGATTCGGTGATAGGTAAATTTAAAGATGAAAGTAAAGGTCTAGGGTATAAGGAATGGGTTTTCTTAAGACCCAAGTGCTATAGTTTGTTAGGGGCTAAAGATCATTTAAAAGCAAAAGGAGTCAGGTTAATAGGTACAGAAATTAGGCACGATTCATATTTAGAATGCTACAATAACAACGTAGTATTTTCTGTGCCACAAAGTAGGATAGGGACGCGGAACCATCAATTGTACACATTTAAAAACAATAAAATCGCGTTGTCAAACAACGACGACAAGCGGTTTTGGGTGGGGAAAAATTCCAGTCTCGCATTTGGTCATTATTTAGCACTAGATGATATAAATGAAGATCAAATATTGGAAGAAATTGGGCCACTATTCGGAGGATTAAGTCCAGATTTTGTTTCTGGTGATGAGGAAGTGGGTCCACTTTTCAATGGTTTAAGTCCAGATTTCGATTCTGGTGATGATCCTAATGATGAAATAGATATTGACGATGTACAATTGAGTGACGAAATTGATATTGATGATGTACAATTGAGTGATTAAGCGATTTTAATATCTTTTTCCTGTGATAAATTAATATAACTTTGTAAAAACATTGATTTGTATTGATTTATATTAATGAAAAGTTTTCGTATTTCTTTCTATGGATAAAAATCATTATATTGTGTAATATTATTAATCATTCCTTAAGTGTTTAAACATAGAAAGTATATTAAAAATTGTTTTATTATTGAAAACTAGTAATGTTGTCACTATGGATTAGGACTTTGTTTTGAGCCATTAAAAGAATTTAAATTTTTATTAAGTTTTATTTAATTTGATAATACTGTTCATATTTACTTTAGTTTGCAGTGAGCATGTAACTAAATATCTTTGAAAAAAAAAATACTAATAATAATAATATGAACAGTACCCATGTGACATGTTGAGTGTGAGTAGTACCCTTGTGTGCAGTACCCATAGGGGGAAAGAATATCTTGTCGGATAGATTATATAATAATAATAATTATAATAATAATAATAATAATAATAATAATAATAATAATAATAATAATAATAATAATAATAATAATAATAATAATAATCAACGATTTAAACAAATTAAAACAAAAATTATTAGTTCTAAAAATATTAGGCATCATTCTAAAAGTATGGCGTAATCGTTCTAAAAATATTAGGCATCATTCTAAAAGTATGACGTAATCGTTCTAAAAATATTAGGCATCATTCTAAAAATATTAGGCATCATTCTAAAAGTATGACGTAATCGTTCTAAAAATATTAGGCATCATTCTAAAAATATTAGGCATCATTCTAAAATTATGACGTAATCATTCTAAAAATATTAGGCATCGTTCTAAAAATATTAGGCATCGTTCTAAAAGTATGACGTAATAGTTCTAAAAATATTAGGCATCGTTCTAAAAATATTAGTCATCGTTCTAAAAGTATGACGTAATAGTTCTAAAAATATTAGGCATCGTTCTAAAAATATTAGGCATCGTTCTAAAAATATGACGTAATAGTTCTAAAAATATTAGGCATCGTTGGGTGAGTCATTGGGGGGAGTCATTCTCTTTGTTAATATTAATGATGATGATACCTTTAATAGCTCATTCGAAAGGTCTTGGACTAAGCTTTAAGATGAGGTATCGGTCAATAAAATCTGTTGGCGGGAACATTAATTTTTGGGATGAAAAAAAGTGTGAGCCCGCTGGACCAATTAATAATATTTTGAAAAATAATTTAACTTTGAAAAGATGGTGGTCATCAAATGTTAATAACATTAAAACTATTAAAGATATATAAGATACCTATAGCTCATTCGAAAGGTCTTGGACTGAGCTTTAAGATGAGGTATCGGTCAATAAAATCGGATAATGGGAACATTAATTTTTGGGATGAAAAAAAGTGTGAGCCCGCTGGACCAATTAAATTAAAAAAATACGTAATAGTTCTAAAAATATTAGGCATTGATTACGTAATAGTTCTAAAAATATGTGGCATCGTTCTAAAATTTTTTTTTTCCCGGGGGGGGGGGGGGGGAGGGGGTATGTGTCGCGGCGGGGACCTGGTCTGGGGAGCCCCAATCATACTACTGATACCACTTATTATCCTTCTTCAAATGTCGTAATATCTTCCATTTCATCCGCTTAATATTTATCCTACCCCCTATCCTCTCTGCCCAAAGATCCTGTTCAGCTAATTTAACATTGAGAATAACTAATCTCTTTATTAATTTTGGAGAAAATGTTAATCTTATTATTTTTGTGATTTATCGCTCGGGTTCTCAGTATCTCTACTAAATAATTTATTCAATATTTCGACAAATGTCAATTAAAACGGAACTAAAGACGAAAAATTTGAAAAACCACTAACAGTAGATGTTATTTTAGTAAACTAGATTACTGAAAAATTTAAACTTACACTTTAAAACCCATTTTGGCCAGATCATCATTCATTCCCTGACATCTTGAAGACCTAACTCGCTTACCGGTAACTAACAAAGAATTACCCACTAATTTTTTGATAATTTAACTCAGGGTTTACCAAACATTTTGGATCATCCTTTTAATTTAACCCCTGGATCCACGGAACATAGTTTGGGAAACCCTGCTTTAACTAATTTAAACATTTTTAATAAACTCTCCTAAAATAATACTACATTGCTAAATTTGAAAGACGGTAGAAAATTTGGAATTTGGGCAAGCAAAGCGACAAAATATTCACGATAACCCATTAAAACAAAGCAAAGACAATGATTATATTTGGAAAACAAACTTCTCTTGAGCAAAATATAAATATTCCGAGCGAGATCGATTAGAATAAATCAAAACGACAGCCATCTATAGAAATTAGCTACACCAAATTTCCTAAATATACCATAGTTAAACTATCAGCTTACGAATCAAGGATAGCTTAGCTTTCCAACCCAAGGTCATAAATTGCAGACGATAAATGTGACAACGGTTCAACGATTTTGCGGCAACTCAGACACTGAAGAGGCAGTGGCGAATAGGGTTGATTAGTACGAAAATTCCAAAACGATCCACTGTAAATAAAAATTTTTACTTTAATTACATTAACTGTAACGAGACTAATAAATCGCCGATGAAATTAATGGGTTTCCTCTCAACGTATGCATGGGATTATCAACTGAGTCGATTTGAAAGCTATAGCTAGAATTATCAGAACTGTGGAAGCATGCAGATACACCAACCGGCAATTGATTATCATCAAATGGACATTGATTTACCTATAATAAATGTGTGTGTGTCATAGCCAGATGTGACATTGAATTAGCAAGGTGGCATTAAATTGGCAATTACACTATAGAAAGATAGAAAAGATCGCTTTGGAAGAAAAATAAATAAATACATACAAACACGGTTCACAAAAGTTCTATAATAAAAAATACACACTATAGGACATTGATTTAGCATAAGGACATTGAATTAGCTAAAGATTTTCATTTTTAAAACAAATAATTATCAAAATGTTTGAAGATATTTCAGAAGCTTCTTCAGAATCGATTATTCCATTTAAAGAAATTCATAGAAATGTGTAAGTATTTCATTAAACTTTAGTTATTTTATAATATATATATATAGTGGTGGCGAAATTTAATTATACTTATGAAAAACTTAAATATATAAATGAGCTATGACCATTCAGTGATTACAACTTAATGTAACTATTCTTTTTACTTATTTTGTCTTATAAAGTGTCTAAACGTATCAATAATTTAAATAATGTAACTTATATGACTCATTTTTAAATATGTTTAAAATTTTAATGGCGAAATTTATTTATACCTCGCGAATTGAAATAGAAAACCTTATCAATTTATTATATTTCCGTTACAACGTAAGACCTTAGTTAATCTACATCTAAATGTTTTAAATAAATCCACAACCACCAATCTTTTTCTCTGGTTAATCTCACCGACTGCATGCCATATCTTTTGTTCCAAATCTTTGTTCATAAAAAATACATTATTTAAACAATTGATACTTTTAGTGATTTATAAACAAAATAAGTAAAATGAATAGTTAAATCAAGATTTAATCATTGAATGCTCATTGCACATTTATATATTTAAGTTTTTCAAAAGTATAATTAAATTTCGCCACCACTATATATATATATATATATATATATATATATATATATATATATATATATATATATATATATATATATATATATATATATATAGAATAACCATTGCTGATAAAATAAGAATCATTAAATCAATGGAAGATGGCCAGGAATATTATGAATTAGCCCGTATTCTGTGAATTAAACGGAATACAATAACCAGCATTATTATGAAATATAAGAACACTGGAATAATCCATAACTTGCAGGAACAAGAGAGGGTTAATCGACCAAAAATTATTACAAAAATTATTGGCCAGGAATTACTGAACTATGTCGAAAGAAATTATTATTCGACATTAAATCAAATTAGATTGTTTTTATCCACAAATCACAATGTAGAAATTTCAACAAAATCAATTTCCAGGTACCTGAAAAATCAATTGATAACTTTCAAAAGGATCAGGCCTTGTGTGGAAGAAATAAATTCAGATAGAATAATGGATATTCGGCAGACATGTTACACGTCTGCTTGAAGAAGGTTGGAGGAGCAGTAAATCTATTTATATAGATGAATGCTCTTTCAATACATGGACAAACAAGATATTCGGTAAATCTCGAGTAGGAAATAGAATTTACAGTAATGTGCCAACAAATTGAGGTCCCAATATTTCACTAGTTTGGGCAATATCCAAAGATGGGCCAATACATTCACAAATCATCATTGGCTCTTTTAAAAAGGAATCATACCAGTCATTTATAACCGAATTGACTGTGAAACTGAATGGCTCTGGATTCATTTTGATACACGATAATGCATCCATCCATAATAATTTATTATCTTTGAACAATCACATTGAAAAGTTGCCTCCATATAGTCCATTTTGAACCCCATCAAAAGTGTGTTCAGCAAAATTAAAAATGGGGTAAGGACTAAAGTTTCCTCGGCTAATGGATTTAGCAGGATGACTTTCAATGACAGATTTACTGATATATCCCAAGCAGTTATCGAGGAACTTAGCAAACCAGATTGTAGTAATTTATAAAATTACTGTAATAATATTAAAATATTCTTCCCTAAATGCTTGAAGAAACAGGATATTTTAGGTGAATTCTGAAAAATGTAATGTGTATTTAAATAAATAAATAAATATCTTACTTCATTTTTCATTATTTTAACAAAAAAACTTAAAATATAACTAAAACCGATACAAAGCTCATTTGACATTGCTAAATGAATGTCTCATTTATGATAATCAAATGCAATTTGGTGTAAATGTCGGGAACAGAGGCTATTGTTTGTGGATGTAATTGTAATGATGGATGGAATTGCGGATGAAGTCGAAAGAAAATATATTAATGACTGTCATCCAATGGGAGCCAGTGTACAATTACGTGCAGGCAGCAAGTTTCAGTGTTTTTCAAGCGGTGAGGGAAACCGTCAACAAATTGTGTCGCGTTGAGCAGGATGCTTTCGATGGAACCAACCCGGGTGTGGATGAAGATTGGTAATCTCTATTCAAAAACCAATTGGGGAAACAAAACCTTGTGCCGTTGAATTAGCCCTGGCGTCATGAGAGGACGTGCCGAAGCAGATCCCGAGTTCGGAGTTCCCGTCGAACCGGCCGTTATTAGTTCGGCGAAACGTTTCATAAAGACAATTATGTATTTAATATATTAATGAATGAATCTAAATTTTTGTGTTGATAACTTATTTCATTGTTTGTATGATAAACAGTTTGATGTTGAGAGAATGATTAAGCGTGGTACACCAATGGAATGTTGATTATGAAAGATTTGGTTTATGGTGATTGTAGGTAGCCTATTGTTGATGATTGGCGTATGATGGATAAGGATGGTGTGACATAAACTGAAATTCGCTTAGGCTCTAAGAGTGAAAGCACAACGATCGATAAACCTTGTAAAGGGATGGATAGAATGCATAACTTTTCCCCCATGTTTTTTATTTGTTTATTATTTATTCCGATTTTGAATAAATTAAAGGTATTATTAAACATCTATGTAATCAAATTAGTTCCGAATGGACGCTGGCCAAATAGATTTTTATGCAATTTATGTTTCAGTGATGCAACTAGACGAGAAAATGCGTAAGAGCACAAAGCGGCGCTGCAGCTGGTGGAGAACTTTTGCACAGATATCAAGAAGTTAAAATGCAAGTGCAGGAAGATGGAAGGTACCTTGTTCAAGCTGGGAGAGATGTAAAAGCGTTTTAAACAAATTACCTAACTACAAGGCCAGGCTGCTCAGGACCAAATTGAGATTCGTGTAACTAGAAGCTCAAACGGCTCAACGAAACATCAAGGACTGCATAATTGGACAAATTTTACCATCGATAGAAACGGAACTTCCCACACAATTCATTCTAACCCAAAAATTAGCCAACCAAGAAACTAATAGACTTGTTCAGGAAGAAAAAAAATTCAAACTGGGAAGCACGTATCGAGTGTTATTTAAATTGTGGTTTCGAAACCCTTGGTGGGTCAGATGCGATGTAATATGAAATAAATGTCATGTTTTCTGCGTTCCGTTGACTTATTATTGACCAAAATAAAGTCTCTATGTCATTCTTTGATACCAAAAATTATGTAATAACTTGTTTAAGTTAACCGATTAAGTTAATTTTAGTCAAAGACTAGTTAAAAGACCTAGACATCATTTCGCTGCAAACAAGGCGCCCAGGTTTTCAGGAGAAATCACGCTGAAAGTGCGGGGTAGCCATCGAACTCTCTTGTAGCATTTTTGTAGTTAGGAAAATAAATTTAGTTTAGCCTGATTTCTGTACGTTTAAAATTAATTAATATCGGAACATAAAACAAAGACGGATCATAGACGGCCTTCTAACGGTGTCCGCGAACACATTCGAGTGTCGGCAATTATAGTGTACAAAGGTACTCTCACTTTTCGCGAGTATTCACTCTACCGACACGGTTCCAACATTGATCATTCAACGGTTGTCGAATGGCACATCAATCTTGTATTCTGGGTTGCGTCGGCCACAACTCGACAGGGCAAAATATAGTTTACCTGCGACCCACCAATTATCTTATTTTCCTTAATGTGATCGTCCTTGGCTGTTTTCAAAATTGAAATTGTAGTATTACTTAATTAACCAAACATTTTCGTTTTTTCTAGAGCTTGTGTAAATTTACACTATCTTCATTCGAAGTCAACTCATCAGATTCTATTTCAATGTATTTATATTTGAAAATTTAAATTTAACTTGTTGAGCCATAAAATTCTAAGTGACAAATTAAGAGCTGGGAATTTTTGTTAGAACTTCAAAATTGTTGTGGAGAATCAAAAGTTGAATAAGTCATAAAAAACCAATATATAAAACATTGTGAATTGAAAATGTCCTATTCAAGAAAACATAACTTCTTAACTTGGGTTAAATGAAGTTATGGCTTCGACATCCAAGTTATTCATAAATATTTAAGTCTTCCAACAAACTAAACTACTCAAAATTAAAACTTAAATTGAAGAACTTTTTGCCTAAATCATGTATAACTATTATTTTTAAAATAATTTGAAGCTTTTAAAATTTCAGTTATTTGTAACAAAAGTTTTCAATAATTAAAACCAACTTTAAAGGTCATCGGTTTAACTCTTCCAAAAAATAACCAAATTTCTTATAAAACTTCATTAGTTATTCATTTTCAGCGTAACATCTATTTATTATTTTAATTGTTATTAATTATAATATTAATTATAGCTTTGTCAAATAAGAAATATTTTAAGAATTTTATTTTTGAAAATTTTTTATGGGTTTTTTTAATTCAAGTCTGAATGTCAAAACTAAATTTAAAACTTGTATCATGTTTAGGATTAACGGTAATAGGAAAACAATACCAAATATTATTTAGAATAATAAATTATGATTTTAAAATGAAATATTATATTTATTAATATCCTATTACTTATTATTTGTTAAAAATCATGGGAAAATAAGATCAGAAATTATTGAGTAACTTAAATTATTCCAACTGACCATATCTTTATTATGATCTTGTTACCATTGCGTAATTTCCATTTAATGAATTTTTCAATTATAATTTTTAATAATTTGTCAATTAATAAATCATTTTTTGAACTTTAGAGTTTTAATCCCATAATTAATATTTTAGTTACCACCGCAAAAAAGGATTGCAATAATAATTAATTCTTTATGATCAATAATTTATATATTTTTTTTACAAAACAAAAATCATAAATTATAATTAAGTTTAATATTATTATAATTACAATTAGATGCCAAAAATTCTTGCAATGTCACAAATATCATTTTTAACAATGGACGAATTTAGTTTTCAAGGCATTAGATTTTTGTCTCCTTTTTACAAAACTTTTAAATCTTAATATAATAATATATAATTAACTTAATTACTAACCGGTGGACAAAATCTATTATTTTTAATTGGAATTGTCATAATTTTTGTATCAGATTACATGTTAACCCTTTCACTGAGTTTGGGTTTTCTTGCTCACTATACTCAAATATTTTTTGGGAATTACGATTTTTTTAAATGTCGATGCACAAAATTCCAATTTTAATATATTAAAATCGCCACAACCCATTCTTACCATCTAACGTACTCGTGTTGAACAGGTAGCAATACATAAAACATGGCCCGAGTTTATGGTACCAATTTTGTATTACGATAGGATTGAGTTTAAAGTTTAAAATACCTGTTAAAAATTTTTAACCTAATTTTTACATACGTTTTGTTTATTAGTTATTAAATAAAATTCCATAAAATTTATTAAAAATTATTTAATCTTTAACTTGTTCATTTTAAGGTAACATATCATATTTCATTTCAATTTTCCTATTTATAAAAATAAAAACTATTATAACAATTATGCAATGACAAAATTTCATAAAGTACAAAGAAATGCACTTTTAATCAAAATTATATTTGTAATCGATAAATTAAATTCATGCCAAAATTTAATAAAATTGATATGCAATACAAAATGGCTTAAAGAATTAAATTGCATTCATTTGGCTAAGAAAAATTCTCACGATTCCGATAAAAAATACATGATATAAGCATTCGCACGCCATTTCACTATACAATCCTATGAGCTTTATCAAAAAAGAACTAGATAATAGATCAGTACAATAATGCACAATATTCATGATTTATTAAACCCTCCATAAATAACACAAAATTACATAAAGAAATTTTATTTACAAATCTCGAAAAATTCCATGCAAGAAAAATAAAATCTTCAAATTGAGCTTAATTTTTATCCTCAGATTCGATCGTGCCTTAATAAAATTAGTCAAATAAAATTTTAAAAAAATAATTAAAAATATTTAAAAAATGTCAAAGTGAAAATGTGTAGGATTCTTTTTTCATTCGACATCGGTCTTCGTGGGTTTTGCAATGATCGGATCTGTAGAATTTCTTCTGGCACTGTTCACATTGGAAAGGTCTATCGTTTTCGTGGCGTCGTCTGTGTCGCGTTAGTTGATCTGATCGAACAAACGATTCTGTACAGTTGGTACCGTCTGGGAAAACATATTTGCAAATATGCGGTTTTTCTCCTGAAAAAATCGTAAATGGATTAAACATTTTATTGTAAATTTTTTTTTATGTTACCTGAATGGATTCGCATGTGAGCTTTCAAATGGCTACTTTTCATGTAAGCTTTTTGGCAACCTGTTAAAGTAAAATTAAATTATAATTAGTAAAAATCTATACCTAAATAAGAACATTTGAATGATCTTGGACTGGTATTATTTGAAGATTTTCTGTTATACTTGAAAGTTGTACAATTCTCGTGAGTTTGGCGGTCTGGCTTCTTTTCTAAAATATCAACTGTTGGCAATAAAGAACCTGGTGGATGCATAAGAATTGGATCAAAATTAATTTTGTTTTGCTCCATTTTCATCATATTATTTTCATAATTGACTCCTTTGCTAAATTCGTATTTGACGTTACAGTTTTGGTATGTATTGACGGAAGGAATATTCTGATTAAATACATTTTGGCTATTTGAATCGTATATACATTGCAATGGTTGCCTTTGAGTAACTTTATATTGAGAATTTAAATCAAACCCCAAAGTGGATTGATTCAAATTACTATATGGATACTCAGGCCTCGTATAATTCAATTGAGATTGATTAAAAGGGCTTGGTTGGACAATATTGAAATTGCATCCAAAATTTTGAATTGTATATTGAGGATAAAAACTGTTATAATCATAAAAATTACCGTTTGTATTCATTTTCACTTTCTGATTTTATCGATCATCTATATCCATTTTATATAGAAGGGCTTTTGACCAATAAATTTATTGCAGATTGCATAATGTATTTTTAATAAAATTTTACTTAGATTTGATTGGTCCATCGGAGTTTTATTGTTTTATGGTCAATTATTGTTGTTGTTGCTCTATGAGAGATTTAATAAATTTATTAGAACTGATTAATTAATTTATGCTTAATTTTCGAATGTTTCTATTCAAATAAAAATCTAGCATGGAATTGTTTTTATTATATTCAATTTTTCAAGAATTGTGTTTAATTTACATTGAAATAAATAAAAAACAGTATGATTTTAATATTATTAATGCATATGAATAAATAAAATCACCCAAAATTCAGAAACGAGTATTGATAGTGTTTTTTACAAATATAAGCAAATTAAATTAATAAAAAATAGATAAATAAATATTGATCAATATTTAATACTAATGTAACAAAAAGTTAATACTTTGTATATACAAGATTCTACCCCTTCCACTACAGAATGGTAAAATATTCAATTTTATGTTATGATGGATGGTTAAATCGATAACATACATGAATGGTTCCAAGTTTTATTAGAACTTATGATATACATTTAAGCATTGACAGGCTCGAGTATCAGGGTTACTTTTGTTAAACCAGGCTGATGTCAATAATGAAGCTTAGAAAGATTTTAAGCCAAATTTTTTTTTCAATTTGGAAAGGGAAAAACTAATTGCGAGATTTGTTTTTGAAATCAAAATTCCAGAAATTTGCACCAATTTGTCTGAACATCTATTTTCCAAAGTGATGCGTTTCGTATGTCGTATCTACCTCTTCAAATAAAAACAGAAAAAAACAAAGTTTTTCAAAAAAGCTTTTTTCACTATTAAAATAGTCACTAAAAACTTCACTAAAAGAAAAGATATTCCCAACAGCAATTGCAATGGAAGAATTTCGTCATTTATGTGAATTCTTTTCTCCGTGATTCGTTCTCTACAAATCGTACAATTCTAAAAACCAGACTTAAGTTGTCGTAAAATGCACGAGTAAACTTTTTTGCAATATAGTTTTGTATAGGAAAATAAATAGAACCTTTTTTATAATGACCTATTGAATTTTATTGAATTCGCATTAAAATAGTTTTCAGTCTAAGCAGCCCCAAATTTCAAGGATAACGTTGCCATAAAAGATGTTTTGTTCTGTTTTATAGAACAAATAATGGTATCCTATATAGTGAAAAGTATGAAAGACATAATGTAGCACACAAAGTTTTAAAATAGTTAATTCCTATTCTCGATAATAAATTCTGTAAATGACCCTTCAATTAGACTTCTTTTGCCTCTTATCAGTGATTTATCATTTCTGGTAGTTAGAGGTTGCTGATCAACTGGTCTAACACCGAAAAATTCCGTTACCATGTAGCAGGCCAGGTCCTAGAGACAGAGCTGTCATCATGTCATATAATTCCAGTCACCTGTCACTTTATAATACCTTAAATTGTTTTCTAAACCAATGTACTTAAAATTAATAATAGATCAGTGTTTCGACCTGTCAGATGGAGGAGTGACATTTTCATCTGACTGTGTGTGATTTGTGCGTTCGCGCCTGTGTACGCGTTTATTGTTAAATTTTCTTGTTTTTGTATGTGTGTCCACACAGATACGGACAGGTTGTTTTTATATATATTAGAATTGATTAAAAAATTGATGGAATTTTGGAATGTTTGACTTAAATAGTAGTAGTAATTAATAATAGTCCGGTTGAAATAGGCAAGTGGAGCTGAAAATATTTATCGTCCATAGGTAAAACAGCCTCAAAATCAGCATATACAACAAAAGAAGGAGTCACAATCTTAGATCAATCTTTTAATATCAAGTTCTTATCGGAAGGTAAACTATACAAAGTTGTACCTAGTTGGTTTTTCTCACATAATGCCTGATATTTCTTAAACGTTTCAGCCAATCTGAATCCATTCAAGCATCGTTCACACGAAAAACTCCGAATTCTAACATTTGAAACAGTATTACTGATTATTCGCAAATTCAAAATAACTCATTATCAAACTTTTATTCTTTAACACTGTCATTTTCATTTCACCATCTTCATTGCTGCTATCAATCCAAGGAAGAGCTTCGATAAGTATTTCCTCATTGCAAACTGTGTTTTCATTTATCGCTTTCGAAGCTTTCATCTTACTGTGCTCAACAACACTTGAATTGTCGCATAATAAAAATCGACACTTTCTACATTTGAATTGAACTAGATCTTTTGAAGATGCTGATAAATTAGATTGAGCTTGAGAAGCTGTATTTGCGCATTTGTTGATTTCATCTGGAGACAATAAGCGGATAAATTGTTTGTACTCATCATTTCGGTGATCACCACTATAATTCACGTTGAAATATATCTTTAATTGTTTCATGAATCCATCATTTGGACATATAAATGACTTTTCCTTAATTGTCTCAATCGCATCGTTTGGACCAATTCTTGATCTTCCAGCAAGACAGTGAACCAATACTCCACCAAATTTTCTGCCATTTTCAATGAATTCACGGGCTTCATCGAAATAAGAGGGATCACATTTGACACCTGAAGCCATTTTAACAAGGAACTTCATCCAGTTTTTAAACGATTTAAATTTTGTAAAAAACCACCAAAAATTTCTTGAAACCGAAACCCAATTTCTCGAACTTCCCTTTTTTAAAACAAAACCAACTCAAATCTCGAATTTCTAAAATCTACAATTCAAAAAAATTCAAATCAATAAAAATTACAACCTCATTAAAATCGTACCCATTGCTCGCGTCTGTGTGCGCACACAGCCAAAACCAAAAAAAAGAAAAGCGCACACAGACGCGAGACAAATAATAATTAACCAATTACAATTCAAGAGCCTGTCAAGATTAGTAACCGCTATGTAATGAAAAGAGTCACTTTCCTCCAACAAAATTAAATTAATGGGAATTCCAACTACAACTTTAGACCTATGTATGACATCTACAAAAGGATGTTTCAAAACTTCCTTGTAATCAGGGACGGCTCTACCATATAGGCGAATTAGGCGGCCGCCTAGGGCGCAAAAATATTTTTCTAAATTATTTCTCGAATATATAAAAAAATTATTTATTATGATATCTTTAATTTTTCTCTTTCACAATTGTTATTCCTATATTATTTTGTACTATTATTTATTTTGAAACTGCATATATTATTATATTTTGAAATGGAGAAATTTTTTATTTCACTCAATAAAAAATTTATTATGAAATACCTACTTGTTGGATTTAGAAATTTAAATTATTAAAAAATAATGTTTCAGTTGGCATTCTTTAAGGTAGGCACTTCATAAAAATTCGCCTAGGGCGCTAGGCTTAGACTAAATTTCTTGAGCCGCACCTGCTTATATTTAACATTTATTAAGTCAAATTCATCATACGAAAGAACATTAATCGCATATCCAGGATTTTTAGCCTCAAATTTCGGAATATTACACAATTTCATTGTCAAATCAAGAGTCGAAGACAAGATCTGATGGATTATAACTAGATGCTCTATTTCTGGCATAACTACTAACCTCATCATATTTTATAATAGATAAAATACTATAGATGAAACACATATCGTCAGTGTTTTTCACATTAACCGTACAATATTTTAAGGATAATTTTGGAGGAGTATCAATACTTCCGTACCACTCAACCTACTTATTTGTGAATATTTTGTCAATTTAAAACTAATTTCCTTAATTTTATAAATTGACCAGTTGCTACCATTTTTTCATTCAAAAGAGCAATACTGTCATCTAAAAAAGTATCACTCATGGGTTTCGCCGAATTAGATTATAAAAGACTGAAATTGTCCATCCTTTTCAAATTCTAAATCAATGCAGAATTGAATTTTAACATATCCCATTTCGGATATAACAGAATTTAATTTAGTTAATAATGGTACAGGGATAATTAATTTATTTAAATTTAAAGAAACCATTTTAATAATAGCATGTGCCTTATTCAAATTAAATTTAATTAAAGGCTCATTAGAACCACCATATTGAACAATATTTTCGTCATTTGATGAATGAACATCTTCATCATCGGAAATTACGAATAGTTTCGATGGTTGAGGACAAACAATAATAATTCGTATTTTATTTAGATTAATAGATGCAAAAAGATTCTTCTTTTTACAAGAAAATTGATTTAAATGTACACAGTGTTGACAATAAAAGTCAGAAAAAGTTATATTTTGGGAACTCTTATAAATGGGACATATAAAGAAGGTGACTCGTTTATTCATATGTCGATATGATTCTGTTTTAATTTTCTTTAAAATGTCGTTAATTTGTTCTATTTCCAACGAAATTCCTGAAGTTCCAGTTCTTAATAGAACTTGTTTATGAAAAAAAGGTTACCGTATATACTCGTGTATAAGCCGATCCGTATATAAGCCGAAGTGAGTTTTTATAGTCAATTTTTTGTCCAAAATCAAGTACCCGTATATAAGACTAAATATATAAGCCTAATTAGTAATTTAATTAGTAATATATAATTAGTAATAATAATAGCCTAATAAGTATTTAAGCCTAATTAGCTTAAAAAATTGCCCAAAATTTCTCGGCTTATACACGAGTATATACGGTAATTGAAAAATACTTAACGATAAGTGATCTAGATCCTGTTTCTGGAATACAGTTTTCTATAGATGATTTGATTGAAATTAAAGTTCCAATGCATGTGAAACCGAAACCACCAAGTTTCACATCCATTCCGGCTTTATTGTAAGCTTTTCAGGATGAATGGGATGCTTTGATGCTTCGACAATTTACAATGAAGCAAGATAACCAGACTCTTAAACGAGAATTATCTCATGCTCTTTATCAATATGATACTTCTTGTAGAGTTGTCACTAGATTAACTAAAGAAGTTACTGAGGCAAGAGAAGCTTTATCTACTCTTAAACCACACGCTGAAATTATCTTTTATGAAGACTGCTAGAAAGGTAGATTGGTTGACAATAAAATTTCTACGGTTAAAGCTGATTATGTTTTGCAAAATAAAATTGGAAGCGTCTCTAGTATCTTGAACAGATCAGTGTTTCTCAACCAGTGTGTCGCGAGATTTTGGAAAATTATTTAAAATTACTATGGTTCTTNGATGAATGGGATGCTTTGATGCTTCGACAATTTACAATGAAGCAAGATAACCAGACTCTTAAACGAGAATTATCTCATGCTCTTTATCAATATGATACTTCTTGTAGAGTTGTCACTAGATTAACTAAAGAAGTTACTGAGGCAAGAGAAGCTTTATCTACTCTTAAACCACACGCTGAAATTATCTTTTATGAAGACTGCTAGAAAGGTAGATTGGTTGACAATAAAATTTCTACGGTTAAAGCTGATTATGTTTTGCAAAATAAAATTGGAAGCGTCTCTAGTATCTTGAACAGATCAGTGTTTCTCAACCAGTGTGTCGCGAGATTTTGGAAAATTATTTAAAATTACTATGGTTCTTTAGCTTTGAAATCATTATGGAATTTTAAAATAAAGCAAAACAAAATGTTTTTATATTATGAATCAACAACAAACACTGTAATAGCAAAGTTTATGAAGTTCATTTAATTTATCATCCTAAAACTGTTGCCATTTTCATTTTATTGATTCTGTGAATTTAACTTTTCAAATTTCGCTCAAATCAAGTCCAAAAATCGAAAGAGATTTTTCCGAATTAATGTTGAGTTGCGGGTTTGCTTGTCCTCTTTGGAGCCCCGACGAAATATGATATTGCTGGGTTATTGGGTTGGTGGTAATATTTAAAAGTTGTCAATCAAATTTCTGACTCCAAAGCGTGTTTTATTTGATCCACAAAATAACAATTCTCACACAATATAAACCTTTATTGATTATCACAATTGATTACGCGAATTATAACAACACGATCGATTCAATACTCAAATAGGTAATTACACAGAGCTTATTACGACACTACTCGTATACAGTGGTGGATTTAGATTTTGGTGCGTTGGGGGGGGGCGAGGAAAAATTTCAGAGGGCGCCACAAATTATGAAGATGGTACTACTTATTTTCGCGAGTATTGAGTGAATACTAATATCATTAAAAAGCATTATATTCAGTAAATTTATTCTAGTAAATTTATTGATGTAACAAACATACAAGTCTTTTTATTATTTAAATTGCTTCCTGCGTGATTTCATTGAAGCAAAACGATTTATAGTCGATTCAAAGTCAATGTTCTCAGCCAGTTCACGTTCTATTGAAATTAATGCTAATCCAGACAGACTTTCGTTTGTCATTATTGATCGCAAATAATTTTTGATGATTTTCAGTCTACTGAAACTTCTTTCAGCAGTAGCAGATGTAACAGGAAGGGTCAAGTATATTTTATAGAAAATTGCCAAATCGGGAAGTCCTGGCGCCATCTGTTTTTCAACCAAGAAAGGCAGCACGTCTTTAAGTTGTAGTTCACAAGATAGTAATGGGCGTATTGATGCATACACGTATTTGAAAGTATCATATTCTAGGATTGCTTCTTCAATATTTATATCGTTTTTGTAAATGTCGCATAAATTTTGAAAAGATTCTTTATTTTCTTCTGATATTTGTGATGGATCAAGACAGGAGAATAAAGCAACAGTGTTATGAAAATCATTAAAACGTTCATCTAGTTGTGTTACAAGTGTATCCAAGACAGTGAAATACGTTTCACATTTGAAGCGTGTAGTTGGATCATCAACCCTTTCATCTCTGTTAAGTTCACCTGCCATGCGTTTCCTTTTTGCAACTCGCTTTTCTTTAAATTCTGTTTCAACATCTAGTAAGGAACAATTTTTGATAATAAATGATTTTACAGCAACATTTAGACTTTCAAAAGCTTTATCACTTCTCATATCAGCAAACTTATTTCTGGTAACATAAATCAATTGTTTTGCAAACGCAATATTAATGTCCTTTCGTTGCAAATAGTTTGATAACACAAAGATATTATCTAACAGCTTTTGTAGAAATAGCATCAGAAAAACAAAAGAATATTTTGTTATCAAAATAGATAGTCCCATAGCTTCTGCTCTGACACTTCCTTTGTGTTCTTTTGATTCCCCAAAGTTTATATCTTCTAGAGTAGATATAATAGCGGAGAATGATCCAACAACTGCATCAACTGCATACTTTCGGCTTGCCCATCTTGTATCAGAAAGTCGTTTTAGAGTATCTACTGTCGATTCATATCGAGACTTCTGATGTTCTTCGAGAATATGTAGTCGTAGTAGACTTGATGTAAGGAAAGTATACAAATTTTTCTGTTGTACCAAAAAACAACTGAACATCACTGTTAAGAGACATTGTTTCAATAGTCACCAAATTCAATGCATGAGAACAACAGTGAACAAAGATGGCATTTGGTGAAAGTGTCTTTATCTTAGTTTGAAGACCATTTTTAATCCCAGACATCACAGGCACCATCATATGCCTGTCCTCTACAAAGTGTAATGTCAATGTTTCGCTTTTGTAACTCCGTTAATAAATTATTAGAAAATGCTGCAGCATTACTGTTTTCCATCGTGTAGAAGCCTATAAATCGTTCAACAACTTGTCCTGATTTTAACACTAATCTTAAAAAAACTGACATCTGCTCAACTCTGGATATATCAATTGTTGAATCAACAATTAGAGAAAAGAATTGTGCAGACCTAACTTCATTATCAATATTTGCGGATAATTTTGAGGCAAGTGATTGAATTAGGTCATTTTGTACATCATGACATAAATTAAGTTCATTTTTCTTTTCAAACTTTAGATGATTGTCCAAAGTGGAATCATATTTAGCCAATAAAAATACCAATTCACGAAAATTTCAAGTATTACTACACCTGTCAGAGCCAGAATGTTCTCTGTGTCCTCTAAATGGCAAACCTTTTTTTGCTAAAAACAACGTTGCATCTACCATTCATTTCAAAACTTCTCTATTTTTTTCCACTTGATAACGCTCCTGACTGATCAAACCAGATATCACAGTTTTATCATTTGAAATGCGATATTTAGCCAGCAAATATTGACATATTTCACTTTGATGTTGATTGGAAGTTTCATGTTTAACGATTTTTTCCATGCCTTTTTTCCAGTTATAAACTCCAAAATTTGGGTCGGACCATTCCTTGCTATAATTTTCAGTTTTACAATCAGCGAATAACCAGCAAGCTTGGCAATGCATTTTTTGATTTGTTGGTGAATAGACAAGCCAATTTCTTTCTTCCTTCATATTACCTTTTCCAAAACATTTTGTGTACCAAGAAATTTAAAACTTGCGCCCCAATTCATCTGTCGGAAATTGAAATGGTTCATTGAGTCCAGGTTGACATGATCCGATTTCAAACAATTTTCGTATCAGTTTCGAGCTTATGCTCGTATTAATGTAGAGTCCTGGATCTGTAGGAAAGCCGGATTGAGGAAGAAGTGGTTCTTGTAAAATATCTGAAGCAAGTTGTTTTTCCACTGTATCAAATTCTGAATCACTCTGATTATGTTTCAAGCCCTGAGCAGGTAATGTTACCGTCTCAGTATTCTCTGCACATGAATGTATAGCTGGGTGTTGTTCATCAACTACAGATAGTACTTGCTCATCTTCAACAAGAACTTCAGATGATATTTCTGTCTCAGCAGGCTCAGCACAGGAACTTGAATGCGTAGATGGGTGTTGATCATCAAATACATGCTCATTTTTAGCAGAAACTTCAGTTGATTGAACTACTGGCAATTTAGACTGTTTAGTTATAAATGATGTTAACTTAATATATTTGCTAGCATCTGCCTTGAAACTGGCTTCCTTTGCCAATTTACGCCTAGATGATCCACTTAATTTGGTAATTGCTTTGCTTTTATTAGTGTCACCAGCTGACTCAGCCATGACTCTAATTTAAATTTTATTTTAATTCAATATTGAATATTATTTTAATATTTCAATAGTAACGCAATAATTTGTTTGTCAAAAAAGTCCAAATTGACAATAATTATTATGGTTAGATTTATGTATAAACACTATACAAGCTTAAAAACTTCAAACAGTCGCTCTTCACTGGAGCTATGTAATATTATTAATATGATGCAGCATAACAGCTGGAGTTGCTTAAATCCAGTTGAACTTTGTACACAGACAAAACTGTAATAAGAGAAAGGCCAGGCCGTCTGGTTCGTGGCAGTCTCAGCACTGCTGAGTAAGCAGTAATCTGCACTACTGAAGATATACTGAAGATAAACTACTGAAGATAACAACATAGCAGAGTAATAGGTACTATCAATAATAATAATAACCTATAAACGGTGACTCTGAGCAGCTGTATGCTGCAGTGATAGTAGAATACATTTTAATCCATTTAGCTCTTCCAAATCAAAGATATATTAATTTGTCAGTGTCTGTAATCGGATTAATCTTAATGCTTGTACACATTCATAAAAATTATCTTTGGGGGCGCCAATTCAACAGGCGACTCGCCCCCCCCCCACGCCTATAGCTAAATCCGCCACTGCTCGTATAATTCCCAATTACTTAACAATCACCAGTCGCTGATCTGACTCAATAATTTTGTAAATTGAATTGAATTTCCTTTGCTTTTACTTGAATTTATTCAGTATATTTTAAGCCTTTCTTATTGAACTCAATTTTAGCGCAACATTTAGTTCCAATAATTTCTCTTCTTTCAAATTTCTAATTTCTCACTTTTAATTTCTCTACTTTCCAATTTCTCTAATTTTCTTTAATTCCGAATTATTTATCGACAATCATTTATTTTTTCTCTCGACCCTAATTTTTTCTGATTCCATTAAAAAGACTTGCTTTTATAGTCCGCAATTGTCCGACACTTGTGATAAATCATTTTTTCCATTCCTGTCTCTCCATAATTTGTGTATCTCCTGTGTTATCACCGATAGTTCAGCACTTGAGATAATTTGTCATTTTTTCCCATTTTGCTTCTGGCATTTCCCATATTTTTCCTATTTCCCACGTTATCTCTGAAAGTTCTGAGATGCCGATTTTGCTTTCATGTTTTGTTTTTGTTTTCCAAATTTTAAATTCCTTTTGCTTTCTTGCACTTTCTTATCTATTGGTGCATTTCTTTTGTTTTGTTATTTCTTCCTCATTTCTTAATTTTTTGCTATTCTGTTTTCTTCTCCTAGTTTCAGAGTGCTATCCCAATCACCATATATATTTTTAGTATATCGTTGCCCAAAAAAGGTTGAGAAACCCTTCGTAGACAGAAGAAAACTTGACTTAAGCATTTCACGATTCGACAACAAGTTTAATTAATTCATTAATAAAATTCCCAATATAAAGTGCTGATTTAAGTCATAAATTTACTGAAAAAGCCGTTGCCCTATATTCTCAGAAATATGAGATTTAGCAAGTCTAATTCTTCACATCACACTAGTAAAAGATATTTATAGGAAAACAAAATGTGAATATGCAAAAGCCAGTTACAAAAATTTCGAGGCCGGGAAAGAAAGTTATGACGGGTCTCCCTTTCATAATAAAAAACAAAAAATTTAAAATTGAACATAAAACTAATATATTAATTTTATTAAAGAACGACAAAATATAAAATTAAAAAATGTAAAAAGTACTTATTAAATATATAAACCTTATTACAATACTAGGCAAGTCACTAGTACGGGTGTGTTTAAACTGCCGATCTTATATCTAATAATCGACAGCCGGCAGTACATTGGTTTATAGCAGTGTTTCTCAAACTATGGGTCGCGACCCATTTTTGGGTCGCGAAAGAATTTTTGGTGGGTCGCGATGACTAGAATAACTAGAGTTAAATAGAGTTATTCTCATTAAAAAAACATTTATTTTAAAATTAATCTTTGTCATGTGGGTCGCAATAAAATTTTTGGCATGAAATGTCAAAAATTTGGGTCGTGATCAAAAAAGTTTGAGAACCACTGGTTTATAGATCCGACCTTTGGACCCTACCATCAGCTGTCGACCGTTGAGCAATCAACAATCTAAACACACCCGTTAATAAAAGGTTAGCATCCGAGCCCCTTTTGAATCACCAGGTCCTGGGAATTGGTCCCGTCTTCCTGCCTGTTCTCGGGCCTGTGCATATGTAGTGAAACAAAAGAAAGCGTTTATTATAAATAACACGTATTACAATTATTTCGCAAAATAAATACAAAATTAAAATTGCATTTTTCTTGATTTTTGGGGCAAATTGATAAATAATGTCATCTAAGTTAGTTTCTTTTGAAAAAATTTTCTATATTGTAATTTGTGAGAAAATATCTAAATCGGCATAAGATTTTTTAAAGTCATCTCCGTACCCAAAAAATAACTCTTTAATTTCAATAGGCAATACATTCATACATGGGCGCTAGCAAGGAGGTGGAAAGTGGTGCAAGTGCAGCATTTTTCCTTTTCTAAATAATACAATACAAAATTTTTGAAATATTAATTGACACATTAAAACAAACTTGCGTTCTAAAAATTTCATTTATATAATATGAATATCAAAGAAATAAGTCTAAAACAAAATAATAAAATAACCCTTGCAAGACACAGAATAAGATTTTTAAATTAAAAATAAAAATTGTAATCTTTTCGGTTTTCCTGCAAACTTCGATATGAAAGCATTCACAAATTCTTCGTTGCCATCAATTCTCTTTCTATGTAAACTCATCATGCATAAACCTGACAATCGTTCTTCTGACATAGTTGTTCTTGTACATGTCTTTACTTTTCGTAATGTGCTAAATGAGCGTTCCACCGTACATGTTTTGATAGACAGAGTGAGGCCAATTTTAAAAGCTTGAAAAAAAGATTTATACAGTACAAAGTAGGTTAGTAGACTACAGTCTATATTTGAAAATTTTTACCAAAATAGTCAATTAGTTATTATTTGGGTCACATAGAGCTCCAATTTTCTCGAAAGTATGTTGATGGGACTAAAGATTTTACATAGTTCTCCTCTCATAGACCTTGTTTTATTCTGTACAACCTTTCAAAAAATACTGCAGGCGCCCTTGCATTCATATCAGCAATTATGACAATAACTGAAATTTGTTCAAGTGACTTGAATTTGAGGTACAGTCTAAAATAATTGAAAAGTATATATATATATATATATATATATATATATATATATATATATATATATATATATATATATATATATATATATATATATATATATATGTCTATCCATTGTATGCAACAAATAAATTTATGTATAATTTGAAATAAATAGAAAAATCCCCACTGAAAAGATTGAATGACAAAATATGATGCAAAAGTTATCGCAATAATGATAATCACTCTAAAATCATTTTAAAATTATATATTTTTTTCTTATTTGTATTGTGTTAATTATACAATCCAAAAACGGCTTACTCTCAATCAGTTGTTATTATGATCTTTTGTTATTAATATTAGTGGTGATTGTTATTTCTTCATTTGTCGTGTATGTTTGTAGTAAGAGAGTTTGTAGAGCCCAGCAGTCTCCTTTAAAAAAATTGTCTCGGGACAGCTGGGGTACTTGTGTGTTAATTTTGTGTATGAGAATGATAATTAAAATAAGTAAATAAAAAAGTAAAATTAAATAACACAAAATATTAAAAACTAGTTCAACTTTTACAACGTTTATTCAAAGAAAAAATATAAAACCTTAAAATTTGGAAAGTTGAGAATTTCAGTTCTGTTTAGGATGAAAAATACTACTTTCAATTTATATTGAATTTCAAAGTTTCCCCGAAATCAAATTGAAAGAAAATCTCCATTTATATCCAATTATAGTTAAATATTTGCGGTTGAGAGTAAACCGTTTTTGGATTGTTATTTTATGCCCTGAAATTCTTGATAGGGGTTCTTTAAAA
>CAUHTR010003620.1:0-11440 GCA_959609185.1 Schmidtea polychroa | reverse complement strand
GCACTTGGGTCCTAAGAAAACCCATTCCTTATACCCTAGACCTTTACTTTCATCTTTAAATTTACCTATCACAGAATCAAGGTTTCTAGAGTATAAGGGATGTGAAGGGTCATAGTTGGAAGTGTCTAAAAGATTGTCACGAATAATTGCCGGCAAAAAAGTGTCAAGCTTACAATGTCTAACCTCAAGAAAAAAGGAGTCAGTATCGCCGGCAACGATATTTATCTCACATTTAAATTCATTTCTGTATTTAGCCAATTCTATATACTGTAACTGGTACATGCTCAGTTTAGACAGGTCTAGCACCGTTTGGCCAATGTAGCTAGGCCTGTCTAAACATATAGAATCCTTTGTGAGATGTGCAGCAATCAAGTCATCATCAATTTTTACACACATACACAACCCATTAAACTTTATTATCAATATTATTATTATTGCAAATAATAGTCAAAAACATAAAATATTTTTTTACACACACATACACAACCCATTAAACTTTATTATTATTATTATTATTATTATTATTATTATTATTATTATTAGTATAAAATGATGATTGCTTGGTAGCAGCATTTATTATTTAAAACAATAAAATGATAATTTAAGCCTTTTGCTGCAAATAATGTATTTAATGAAAGAATTTTCGACTATACGATAGTCCTTGTCAATCTCCTGGAATTTAGCAATGTTCTTCTTCAAAATACCCTTCAATCTTTCTTTTATTTCCTTTCTCTTAATTCTCAATGGTTGTAAATATAATGAATTGTTTTACTAAAAACTTTTAAAATTTTTTTTATAATTTTTACATTTAAAATTTCAAAATGACACAAACTAAAAATTTTTAAATTTTTTACAGCTTCTATAATTAGCTTCTAGAAGCCTAATAAAATATTTGAAAATATTTTAAATAAAGCCTCCAATAACCACTTATATATGCTATTTAAATATTTCAATAAATGTGTCAATTTTGATTTTCAAACCCTATTTTTTTAAATTTTTTTCTATATTATTCTAATTATTACTTTTTAATTTATTCTATTTTTTTAATTTCTTTATATATTGTCAGTTATTCTCAAAGTCAATGACAACAGATCAAATTCATGATTTCATTGATTTCTTCTTTAGTGTTGATCTTTGGCTGTCTGTTTATGATGAGAATTGCTTCTTTGATTCTGACATTTTTCTTTTGGATGTTTCAATTAGCTATGATTTCTATTGAAATATTTTTTCTTTCATCTGTTGGCTGACACTGCCGGAGATGTCTGCCCAACGAGGATGTTCCACCAGGATCTAGATGTTCTTTAACTCTTTGGTGCAATGTTCTGAGGGTACTTCCAATGTAGATTTCATTGCATACATTGCACGTGATTATTATTATTATTATTATTATTATTATTATTATTATTATTATTATTATTATTATTATTAATATTAGTCAAAAACCTAAAATAATTTTTACACACTAAGTTATGGGGTAGAGAATTATTATATGTTTGCAATATTCTGTGTTTGCCTTTACAGGAAGTTGTCAATAACTAGCGATAATTTGCAATGTTATACATGCATTCTATATACACATACCTTGTTTAACATATGTATATAGTCAGAGTTTATCCAAAAAAATATTCTGTCCCCCTATGGGTATTGCTCATAAGGGTAATGGTCACAAGGGTACTACTCACACTCAACATGTCGCAAGGGCTTATTAGTTAGAAATATATATTTAAAAGTAACAATTATTTTCTAATTTAATGAGATGATCATTGGGCGTAGTATATCTTTGCGAGAAATTTAAGATGTTTGAGTAACAAAAACATGGATATTTAGTGCGATCAATTTATGAATATTGGTTAATTTAGTCATATAAAATAATAATAATATAATAAGGTAATTTAGCAAAATATCATTGAAAGATTTGTCCACCCGATAACAATATTCTTTCAATAGATTAACTGATATTCAACCTTTTTAATTTCTAGAAATCTAATTAAAATCATAAATTTCCTTCAAAGATCACTTTTCTTTAGTTGTTTTCCAATTCTTTTAAGTTAATATTTCTCAAGCTTTGTCAACGATATCCCCAAAATGAATAAAATAACTTCTTAAATAAAATAATTTAAAGCAATAACTATTGATATCAATTAATTCTAAAGATTTCGAATTTCTCATTGTCAAAACCAAGTAAATTGATCATTAACCATTAATAAAACCGTGGATAATTAATAAAAACTGGTTCTGAAACATAAATTACTGTGCAATAACATTCATCACAACCTCTAAAACGATATAATTTCACTGAACTATTCATAGCTGACTATTTCCCTTGAAAATTTGATATTTTACCAATAAGAATATATAAATATTCAAAACATTAACCGATCCCTCATCAAATATTTCTACCCCTTTAAACACCTTAAATCGTATATATTACCATCTTAACCTTCACTAAATCCAACCGAATATAATTTCACCCACTTGAGCCCTTTAATATATCTTAAAATCCATAGAAAATTCTTCAAAATATGAATTTTATTTAATTGTTACAAACATTCTTCCATTGAAATAATTTAGTAGCTAAATTCAAAGAGCTCACTAAAAGATCAAAATTCGCTAAAACGAATATTTCCTACAAATATTTCACCACATTCACCATCAAATACCTAACTAGAGATGAAATATATTGATTGATCATCGATTCAGCTAATTATAGCCATTATAAAATGATATATCTTTCAAACTAAATCACAAATTTCAGTATATTTTACATTAATTTTCAAGTAGATTTCAAATATATCATCATCATGATAAAATTAGCTTGTTTCAACTTTAGATTTTCAATATTTTAAAGTTCATCAATGTGTAAATATTCTTAGAAAATATATGAAAAAATTATTTAGTCAAATTCAATATCATTACAAAGTCATCATCAAATTTATCCTATCACTTGATTATTGTAAAAACTCTAATTATTAACCTCATTAAAAATAATTTTTATTTAAAATTTAAAAACAAGTCAATAAAATATAGCAAATTATCAAGAAATTAATTAAATTTGTCTTAGAATTAACACTAAAACCTTAAATTTTTAGATATTCTTTCAATTATTCACAAAAAATGTTAGCAATAATGTTAGTAAAATCACGCTAACATCAACTCTAAAAAATTACCAATGAATTTAATGACAAATAATAACCAAATATTTGCCTAAATAAAATTATTAAAACACACCAGCACCCTTACGACCAATACCCTTACGAGCAGTACCCATAGAGGGAGAAAATATGTTGTCGGATAAACTCAGAGTATATATAATAAAACAAATTAACAATAACTCCATCAAATTGAATCAGTCAAATTATCACAAATTTTGATAAAAAATCTTATTCTAAAATGGTAAGCAGCGTAAGATAATTTTAATAACACAGAGATAAAATTAACAATATCATATATTATTATCACTTATATCCTCCCAACAAGTATTTCTTTGAAAATTGTATTAAATATTTTTTATTAAAGTGATCATTTTTATGAATTTTTATGAATTTTATGAAATAATTTTTAATAAATGCAATTAATATATTTCCATCTTATCTATGCCACTTCTCAGTATATTTACATTTACTTTCCAAAAACCATTAATGAATAATTCAAACACTTCTTAAAATTATCTTTCGATTTTACGCTAAAAATGATCACTTTAATAAAATTAACAATATCATATATTAGAAATAATTTTATATATCCTCATTAATTAAATATTTTTTATTAAAGTGATCATTTATATTAATTGCATTTATTAAAAATTATTTCATAAAATTGATAAAAATTCATAAAAATGATCACTTTAATAAAAAATATTTAATACAATTTTCAAAGAAATACTTGTTGGGAGGATATAAGTGATAATAATATATGATATTGTTAATTTTATCTCTGTGTTATTAAAATTATCTTACGCTGCTTACCATTTTAGAATAAGATTTTTTATCAAAATTTGTGATAATTTGACTGATTCAATTTGATGGAGTTATTGTTAATTTGTTTTATTATATATACTCTGAGTTTATCCGACAACATATTTTCTCCCTCTATGGGTACTGCTCGTAAGGGTATTGGTCGTAAGGGTGCTGGTGTGTTTTAATAATTTTATTTAGGCAAATATTTGGTTATTATTTGTCATTAAATTCATTGGTAATTTTTTAGAGTTGATGTTAGCGTGATTTTACTAACATTATTGCTAACATTTTTTGTGAATAATTGAAAGAATATCTAAAAATTTAAGGTTTTAGTGTTAATTCTAAGACAAATTTAATTAATTTCTTGATAATTTGCTATATTTTATTGACTTGTTTTTTAAATTTTAAATAAAAATTATTTTTAATGAGGTTAATAATTAGAGTTTTTACAATAATCAAGTGATAGGATAAATTTGATGATGACTTTGTAATGATATTGAATTTGACTAAATAATTTTTTCATATATTTTCTAAGAATATTTACACATTGATGAACTTTAAAATATTGAAAATCTAAAGTTGAAACAAGCTAATTTTATCATGATGATGATATATTTGAAATCTACTTGAAAATTAATGTAAAATATACTGAAATTTGTGATTTAGTTTGAAAGATATATCATTTTATAATGGCTATAATTAGCTGAATCGATGATCAATCAATATATTTCATCTCTAGTTAGGTATTTGATGGTGAATGTGGTGAAATATTTGTAGGAAATATTCGTTTTAGCGAATTTTGATCTTTTAGTGAGCTCTTTGAATTTAGCTACTAAATTATTTCAATGGAAGAATGTTTGTAACAATTAAATAAAATTCATATTTTGAAGAATTTTCTATGGATTTTAAGATATATTAAAGGGCTCAAGTGGGTGAAATTATATTCGGTTGGATTTAGTGAAGGTTAAGATGGTAATATATACGATTTAAGGTGTTTAAAGGGGTAGAAATATTTGATGAGGGATCGGTTAATGTTTTGAATATTTATATATTCTTATTGGTAAAATATCAAATTTTCAAGGGAAATAGTCAGCTATGAATAGTTCAGTGAAATTATATCGTTTTAGAGGTTGTGATGAATGTTATTGCACAGTAATTTATGTTTCAGAACCAGTTTTTATTAATTATCCACGGTTTTATTAATGGTTAATGATCAATTTACTTGGTTTTGACAATGAGAAATTCGAAATCTTTAGAATTAATTGATATCAATAGTTATTGCTTTAAATTATTTTTATTTAAGAAGTTATTTTATTCATTTTGGGGATATCGTTGACAAAGCTTGAGAAATATTAACTTAAAAGAATTGGAAAACAACTAAAGAAAAGTGATCTTTGAAGGAAATTTATGATTTTAATTAGATTTCTAGAAATTAAAAAGGTTGAATATCAGTTAATCTATTGAAAGAATATTGTTATCGGGTGGACAAATCTTTCAATGATATTTTGCTAAATTACCTTATTATATTATTATTATTTTATATGACTAAATTAACCAATATTCATAAATTGATCGCACTAAATATCCATGTTTTTGTTACTCAAACATCTTAAATTTCTCGCAAAGATATACTACGCCCAATGATCATCTCATTAAATTAGAAAATAATTGTTACTTTTAAATATATATTTCTAACTAATAAGCCCTTGCGACATGTTGAGTGTGAGTAGTACCCTTGTGACCATTACCCTTATGAGCAATACCCATAGGGGGACAGAATATTTTTTTGGATAAACTCTGACTATATACATATGTTAAACAAGGTATGTGTATATAGAATGCATGTATAACATTGCAAATTATCGCTAGTTATTGACAACTTCCTGTAAAGGCAAACACAGAATATTGCAAACATATAATAATTCTCTACCCCATAACTTAGTGTGTAAAAATTATTTTAGGTTTTTGACTAATATTAATAATAATAATAATAATAATAATAATAATAATAATAATAATAATAATATAAAACAATAAAATGATAATTTAAGCCTTTTGCTGCAAATAATGTATTTAATGAAAGAATTTTCGACTATACGATAGTCCTTGTCAATCTCCTGGAATTTAGCAATGTTCTTCTTCAAAATACCCTTCAATCTTTCTTTTATTTCCTTTCTCTTAATTCTCATTGGTTGTAAATATAATGAATTGTTTTACTAAAAACTTTTAAAATTTTTTTTATAATTTTTACATTTAAAATTTCAAAATGACACAAACTAAAAATTTTTAAATTTTTTACAGCTTCTATAATTAGCTTCTAGAAGCCTAATAAAATATTTGAAAATATTTTAAATAAAGCCTCCAATAACCACTTATATATGCTATTTAAATATTTCAATAAATGTGTCAATTTTGATTTTCAAACCCTATTTTTTTAAATTTTTTTCTATATTATTCTAATTATTACTTTTTAATTTATTCTATTTTTTTAATTTCTTTATATATTGTCAGTTATTCTCAAAGTCAATGACAACAGATCAAATTCATGATTTCATTGATTTCTTCTTTAGTGTTGATCTTTGGCTGTCTGTTTATGATGAGAATTGCTTCTTTGATTCTGACATTTTTCTTTTGGATGTTTCCATTAGCTATGATTTCTATTGAAATATTTTTTCTTTCCTCTGTTGGCTGACACTGCCGGAGATGTCTGCCCAACGAGGATGTTCCACCAGGATCTAGATGTTCTTTAACTCTTTGGTGCAATGTCCTGAGGGTACTTCCAATGTAGATTTCATTGCATACATTGCACGTGATGCAATAGACGATGTTTTTTCTAAAGCACATATCTTTCGGTGTCTGGCAGTTTTTCATTGTGCAATTGTTTTCTCTATTTATGTTGCCTGCCAGAGCCCTTCTCAATGTCCAAGATTTATGTGCTATCCGAATTGGAAGACCGGTACGTTTAAGTTCTTTCAGGATCTTGAAGTCGAGTATGTCACTGATGAATGGGATATTCAGATAGAAATATTTCTGATTCTTTTGTGTTAATTCCCTAGATCTTCTTGGGGTAGAATTCATTTTTTCAATGTCCTCACCTTGGTATCCGTTTCGGTGTAGGATTTTATTGAAATTTGATTGCTCTTTAAAGTTTAAAGAAAACCATATCTCTCAAACCTAACGAAAGACGAACAGGATACCAAGTGACAAGGGAGGAGAATTTTGCATTATAGAGAAGAATCGTTACTGTGAAGCTGGTTACGAACACCTCGGCAACATCGAAACATACAAGAAAGTCAGCCGCATGTCACCAAACACCATCGAAATGAAGATCAACAAAGTATGGAAAGCCATAGCTTTGGAAATGAGGCTCAACAACAGAATAACCAACAGCTTCGTCACAAAAAATTCTGATCTTCCTAACTTCTACCACCTAATTAAAACTCACAAAGAGGGTCCTGGTATCAAAATTAGACCTATAGTATCCAACAAAAATGGACCAACAACTAAAACAAGTTGGCTCCTTGCAAAGATCTTGAAACCTTTATTGGACACGATACCACACCATCTTCAAAGCAGCGACTGCCTCATGACAAGACTAAATAATAACATGACTTGTCATAGAGAATTCAATACCCATTTAGTCTTGATGTCGTATCACTATACACATCTATCGAACCAACAGAGGCTATTCAATGTTTAGAAAAGAAATTAAGAGAAAGCAACTTGTTAATAAAGGAAATGAATATCGAGAATATCACCAAACTACTTACTGTTATCCTCGAGAACACCTATTTTACCTTTGAACAAAATATCTATAAACAAGTTAAAGGTCTGCCTATGGGTTCTAGCATATCAGGACTGCTAGCAATCATCTTTATGGATAACCTCGAACGACAGACACTGAGGACCATACAACCCATCGGTTTCTATGCAAGATATGTAGATGATATCTTCATCACGACCAAAAACAGAAAAGAAGCGGAGGAAATA
Organism: Schmidtea polychroa; assembly: GCA_959609185.1. Classification (NCBI taxonomy): domain Eukaryota; kingdom Metazoa; phylum Platyhelminthes; order Tricladida; family Dugesiidae; genus Schmidtea; species Schmidtea polychroa. The sequence continues at coordinate 3,494 of CAUHTR010003620.1, read as the reverse complement.
TTTCATACATTCAATGCGGCTCATCAAGATATTAAGTTCGAAATCGAATATCCGGAAGAAGATGGATCCCTCAATTTATTGGATTTGAGAATCAAAATAGAAGAAAATACTCCAACATACGGGTTCTACAGAAAACCAGCTCGCAAAGAAATATTTATGCACCAAAGATCAGCGCTTCCATACTTACAGAAAGTACATGTCATAAGAAACGAGAAACGAAGAATAGCCAATCGATGCACGGAGAAAAACGAAAACTTTAAAGAGCAATCAAATTTCAATAAAATCCTACACCGAAACGGATACCAAGGTGAGGACATTGAAAAAATGAATTCTACCCCAAGAAGATCTAGGGAATTAACACAAAAGAATCAGAAATATTTCTATCTGAATATCCCATTCATCAGTGACATACTCGACTTCAAGATCCTGAAAGAACTTAAACGTACCGGTCTTCCAATTCGGATAGCACATAAATCTTGGACATTGAGAAGGGCTCTGGCAGGCAACATAAATAGAGAAAACAATTGCACAATGAAAAACTGCCAGACACCGAAAGATATGTGCTTTAGAAAAAACATCGTCTATTGCATCACGTGCAATGTATGCAATGAAATCTACATTGGAAGTACCCTCAGGACATTGCACCAAAGAGTTAAAGAACATCTAGATCCTGGTGGAACATCCTCGTTGGGCAGACATCTCCGGCAGTGTCAGCCAACAGAGGAAAGAAAAAATATTTCAATAGAAATCATAGCTAATGGAAACATCCAAAAGAAAAATGTCAGAATCAAAGAAGCAATTCTCATCATAAACAGACAGCCAAAGATCAACACTAAAGAAGAAATCAATGAAATCATGAATTTGATCTGTTGTCATTGACTTTGAGAATAACTGACAATATATAAAGAAATTAAAAAAATAGAATAAATTAAAAAGTAATAATTAGAATAATATAGAAAAAAATTTTAAAAAATAGGGTTTGAAAATCAAAATTGACACATTTATTGAAATATTTAAATAGCATATATAAGTAGGTTATTGGAGGCTTTATTTAAAATATTTTCAAATATTTTATTAGGCTTCTAGAAGCTAATTATAGAAGCTGTAAAAAATTTAAAAATTTTTAGTTTGTGTCATTTTGAAATTTTAAATGTAAAAATTATAAAAAAAATTTTAAAAGTTTTTAGTAAAACAATTCATTATATTTACAACCAATGAGAATTAAGAGAAAGGAAATAAAAGAAAGATTGAAGGGTATTTTGAAGAAGAACATTGCTAAATTCCAGGAGATTGACAAGGACTATCGTATAGTCGAAAATTCTTTCATTAAATACATTATTTGCAGCAAAAGGCTTAAATTATCATTTTATTGTTTTAAATAATAAATGCTGCTACCAAGCAATCATCATTTTATACTAATAATAATAATAATAATAATAATAATAATAATAATAATAATAATAATAATAATAATAATAATAATAATAATAATAAAGTTTAATGGGTTGTGTATGTGTGTGTAAAAAAATATTTTATGTTTTTGACTATTATTTGCAATAATAATAATATTGATAATAAAGTTTAATGGGTTGTGTATGTGTGTAAAAATTGATGATGACTTGATTGCTGCACATCTCACAAAGGATTCTATATGTTTAGACAGGCCTAGCTACATTGGCCAAACGGTGCTAGACCTGTCTAAACTGAGCATGTACCAGTTACAGTATATAGAATTGGCTAAATACAGAAATGAATTTAAATGTGAGATAAATATCGTTGCCGGCGATACTGACTCCTTTTTTCTTGAGGTTAGACATTGTAAGCTTGACACTTTTTTGCCGGCAATTATTCGTGACAATCTTTTAGACACTTCCAACTATGACCCTTCACATCCCTTATACTCTAGAAACCTTGATTCTGTGATAGGTAAATTTAAAGATGAAAGTAAAGGTCTAGGGTATAAGGAATGGGTTTTCTTAGGACCCAAGTGCTATAGTTTGTTAGGGGCTAAAGATCATTTAAAAGCAAAAGGAGTCAGGTTAATAGGTACAGAAATTGGGCATGATTCATATTTAGAATGCTACAATAACAACGTAGTATTTTCTGTGCCACAAAGTAGGATAGGGACGCGGAACCACCAATTGTACACATTTAGAAACAATAAAATCGCGTTGTCAAACAACGACGACAAGCGGTTTTGGGTGGGGAAAAATTCCAGTCTCGCATTTGGTCATTATTTAGCACTAGATGACATAAATGATGATCAAATATTTGAAGAAGTTGGGCCACTATTCGGAGGATTAAGTCCAGATTTTGATTCTGGTGATGAGGAAGTGGGTCCACTTTTCAATGGTTTAAGTCCAGATTTCAATTCTGGTGATGATCCTAATGATGATGATGAAATAGATATAGAAAAATTAGCAGAAATATCTGGTGTGAAAATGGAAGATATATTATCTGTTACAAATGTATTAAATATAGACTGGGTAGCAGAGAGTGAAGATTCGGGATTTGATGAAACTGATGAAGAAAACACTCAAGATGATGAGGAAAGTATTCAAGAAATTGATGAACCTATGGAGGAATTTACGGATACTGAACCGCGTGTATATAGCGATTGTATAGATCATGTTGTTGAAAATGTTATGAACTGTGGAGATGATGAATGTGAATGTGTTAATAAATTTTAGTTTGAGTGTATATTTAAAGTATAATATTTAGAAATATGTTAAATGATTTCATTGTCTTGAATATTTTTAGTAGTAACTTTTGTGAACAGTACCCATGTGACTTGTTGAGTGTGAGCAGTACCCTGGTGAGCAGTACCCATAGCGGGACAGAATATCTTGTCGGATAAACTCGGAGTATATAATAATAATAATAAAAATAATAACATCTTCCACGCGTGCGTTAATATATTTAAAATTAATAATGATTATAAATATCTCTATATCTCCTTAGAACGTTTTTACACTGGGCTTTCAGATGAGCTATCGATCAATAAAATCTGTTGGCAGGAACATTAATTTTTGGGATGGAAAAAAAATGTGAGCCCTATGGATCACTTAATAATATTTTGAAAAATAATAATAATTTATGAGTCATCGTTCTAAAAACAAGATGAGTCATTGTATGAGTCATCGTTCTAATAATATGGTGCGTCATAGTATGAGTCATTTTCTTTGTTCAAAAATGTTACTAAAAATAGATTCAAAATGTTACTAAAAATATTTTATTACTTAAAATAGAATGACCCTAATGAATCATTGTCTTTGTTCTAAAAATATGATGAGTCATCGGATGATAGGAATCTATAAATCATCTTAAAGGTCTTGCACTGGGCTTTAAAATTTGTTGGCGGGAACATTAAGTTTTGGGATGAAAAAAAGTATGAGCCCTCTGGACCAATTAATAATATTTTGAAGAATAATAATAATTTAACTTTGAAAAGATGGTGGTCATCAATTGTTAATAACATTAAAACTATTAAAGAT
>CAUHTR010003619.1:0-14273 GCA_959609185.1 Schmidtea polychroa | reverse complement strand
TAATCATGGGCGAGAAATTTAATTGACATTTAGAGATATCAAAGAATGTAACGAATTATCAGACAGATCTTGAGAGAAAAAAGTTGAAAGAAAAAAAGTTGAATTGCAATTTATTGTTGTTATAACCCTTTAGATGCCATAAGTGTGTTAACACGATCTGTATTTCTGTGTGCGCCACGCTACTACAGTATATTACGACATATTATATGTTTATTTTATACGTCGTTATGATATACTTTCAATAAATTAAAAAAAATAGTTTAAATCAATTTTATTTTTGCCTGAAAATTCCCAGCCTGTAGCGCATCACAGTACTAAAATTTCGCGGCATCTAAAGGGGTTAAATAGAAATACGATTATTAGATTATATAAAGGTAATATTTAATTTGCAGTAAATTTATTTTCTCTCATTATATAATATATATAATATATATCATTAAATAATAATAAAATCCAATTGAAGTTTTGAAATTATTCATGAAATATGCTTCTGAAAATCCAAGCATAGCAATTAAATTGAAATAATTATGTAGAAAAAAATCATGAAAATCAAAATCATTGTAATTAAAATAAAAGTTCTGTTCAATCATAAAATGATCCGGAAAATAACATTTATTTCAAAAGCTCGTGAAAATTATCCCATTATCTTTTTCTTTCTAAAAGCTCAGAAATTTTCTATTTTCATTTCAAATAAACAATGTTACAAATTTATATTAATAAATAATATAATTAAATTTTATTATTTGTTTATTTTTATTATAGTTATGTTTTTTATTCATATTCATGTTCTTGTTTTTATTGTTCTTCTTCTTTTTCTTCTTCTTTTTCTTCTTCTTTTTCTTCTTCTTCTTATTATTACAATTATTATTATTATTATTATTATTATTATTATTATTATTATTATTATTATTATTATTATTATTATTATTATTATTATTATTATTATTATTATTATTATTATTATTATTATTATTATTATTATTATTATTATTATTATTATTATTATTATTATTATTATTATTATTATTATTATTATTATTTTGAAGGGCTAATAGAAATTTGAAATCCTTAAAATATAAAAGTTCGGCTATCACTAAAAAGATGCTAATATTTTCCCAAATTGTATTTGCATTTAATCCACTATCAAACTGATAAATGATTACTATTTCTTTCAAATAAGAAGTTTTTAATTAATAGCATTAAATATTTTCAAAATCCAATTAATTTTTAAATAATCAAAATTACTTTCCACACTGTAAAGAAATAATAATAACTATAAAATAATAAAAATAATAATAATCATTAATTATTCAAACTCTTTTATAATAAATATGCATTCTGTAGTTTTGAAAACTGTGTTTTTCCAGCAAAATGTACATAAAAGAATTTTAAGCTACATATACACTTTTGTAATCACAAAATAATTTTTCCGCATATAGATAGCGCTTTTTGTACCTTTACTTAGCAGGAAAATGTTTAACATAATGGAATATAAATATAATAAAATAAAATTATTCATTAATATTCCACTGCATTCACATTTTAAAATTTTTTTCACTGAAAAAAGAAATAAATATATTTGACATTTTTTAAACAAACAATATTTTTGTAATATCCAGAAATGCTTTTTTTGTTAAACTTTGAAAAAAAATCTACTAATAAAAATCTTAATAATTTATTTTCCGATAATATGATTGGTCGAATATTATGAATGGCACTATAAAATAAAATCCAAACAAAAATGTTAACTCAATGAAATGTCTTGTATTAGGTTTTCCATTGCTGGTTAGTAAGCATTTAAATTTTTATTTATTCTGAATAAATGATTTTTAAAATATAAATTCATGCATATTATTTAATATTTAAATATTTTATTGGAACTATCGAAATATAATGGAAGATATTTGGTAAAATTAAAATAAAATCTTTTTTAATTGAAACAAATATAAAAAGAAATTTTACAAAAGTATTTTGTCATGGGTTAAAACAATATGGGAAATAAATAGTTTATTAAATCCTTAATGCTATAATAAGGGTAAATTAATTCATAATAAAAATATTTTTATATGAAATTAGATTAAATATTGATATTTATTTAAAATATAAAATGTTGATTTGTAATTACAAAATTGAAAAACAAATTTAACATATTTAGAAAATAAAAATATAATAAATTTTTTGCAATTTAGTTTTCAGTTTAAAAACAATTTTTAAAACTTCAACAATAAATAATTTCAAAATTGTTACTGAGCTCATAACAGCCGTGTAAACAATAAAAAAATTGACAGATTTATTTATATAATTATTTCAATTAATTATTAAAATTTTTGTGTTTCTCTTAACTAAAATGAAAATTATTAACTAATACAATTTAGTTATTTCCATTATTATAATATTTTAATATTAAATGAAATATAATATCAAAAAGATAAATAAATATAAACTTTTCAATTGGAAATATTTAGCAATTAAAAACTAATTAGGAAGAAATATTTTAAAATAATTTATAAAGTATATTTTGAATAATATATATCCAATAAATTGGCTTGGAATATACAAAAATATTAATTCTAATTATTCTAAATACTTTATAAAATGTTTGAATTTGGTGGGAAATTGCAGTGATTATATAAATATAGGAGTTAATGCTTAACAATATAAAATGACAAAATCAACATGAAAAACAGATTTTGTACAAATAGAAGCTTTTCCAATCGATCTTTGTGAATATTTTACATCCATTAGTACTGATTTAGCACATTTTTGTCGAAAACAGTAAAACAAAACAAATCGTTAATATTTTGTCAACAATACAATTACATTTTTATTTTCATGTCAATTTTCATTTAAAAAAATAGATTATGGTTCTTGCAGAACTTGCAATACATAATTGATTGATATTTCTATGGGTTAGGTTTAAAGTTTATTTGTTTGAAGGTTGTCACATTAACCCCTTTACCGTCAACTTCTTTTTCTGAAATCGACCCTTAATTGGCGACTTTATTTGCGGCTATAAAAAATTTAATCTTTTAATTATTTTTCAAACATCATTAACAACAATAACGAACAACTAATAACGAATAACAGTTAACTAATTAATAACAAATAAAGCAGTTTTTAGTATTGTTGTAAAGTAATGAGTAGTGGATAACAAGGTACTGAATAAGATGAACAATTGTTTTACAAGTTTTTGTGTCTTTTTCTCCAACCTTTTGTAAAAATCTTTTTGTATTGTCTTCAATTTTATTTATCTGACACACTAGAACAGCATAATAATAGTTGTTGTGATGATTTAGCCTATAGCGATGGGGTAATACAGCTACATTGAGGTTTGAAAGGTTTTCTGAGATTTCATGGGAAATGTTTTTTGTATAATTTTTTATTTTGTTTAGCCCTGCCATACATTCTTGCCCTCAGCAGGGCTAGAGTTGAAGTAGAGTGCATGGTTATTATAGTTTGATGTTTCTAAATGACCTAGAACGACGTATTTACGTTTAGCCGAGTATACTCGGGTCTACCGTGCTGCAGTACGCTTTCTAATATATAAAACGAGTTAACTCGGGTCCACCGGTTATCAGCCGGTTTCGGCTTGACGAGTATGCTCTGGTCTACCGGTAAAGTGGTTAATAGATTAGTGAACTTTAACCTACGACGATTTTCTGGTGACTAAAATTTATATGTTACAGTTAAAGTATGAACTTAGACAATGTATACATTAACTAGTTAAAGTTTATATTACAGTAAAAGTATCAAGTCACTAGTAAATTTTTTAGTAGTAAAATATTTACTAGTAAATTTTTAGACAATAACAAAATAATAATAAAATGTATATTATATCTATACATTTTCTAAGTATACATTGTCTAAGTTTATACTTTAACTGTAACATTTACAAAAAAAACTTTATATAATTGATATATTTTTTTGTTTTTTTACACGATTATTCTTTAATTTGTTTAAGTAAATAATTAGAAAATATATTTTTACTTTTTTGATTTGAAATACATTCTCATTTGTTATTTTTCCAAATCTCATCATAAAAGTGCTTCATTATTTATCATTGAATTATTTAAAAATATATTTATTGCACATATTTCAATATAAACCCATGAAAACTCAAAATCATGACATCTAAACATTTCATTCTCTCAAAATCTTATTAAAATTTATTTTATTTTAGTTTACGTGGCCTTTGAATTATTTTTATAAATTATTATTATTATAAATTAATTTGTTAAATAGTAAATTTTATTTCTTTACACTGATCAAAATGAGAAGTACGTATCAATAAAGTATGGACATCTTTAAAGATTTTTCTAATATGTTGCTTTTTAACAATAAAAATATATTTTAACTAATGACCAAAATTCTGTTTGGCTGATATATAGTGTCTCTCGAACATTTATTTAACGATATATTTCGACAGTTTTCTTGGCATCGTCATGAATCAGTTTTATTAATTTTTCATTTAAAAAAACATTTTTAAATTTCAATTTAAACAAAAAATTATATTTTCAAGTTATAAAAAATATATATAAGGATTTTAAAATATTTTAACACGAAATTTTAATTTTAACAATCTATAATTTTTTTAAAATTTGAAATTTAAAATTAATTAACTTAAAAATATAATACATTTAAAAACAATATTCCACATACTCACAATTTACAACCCAAACATTTTATAAACAATCAAAACACAAGTATTCACAGTATTTTACCCATAAAATTTTGGATTCAATAATTTTATCACCAAATAACAAGTTCTTAATAAGTATTAAAATTCTTTAATCAAATTATAAAATTAGTCATGTCTAATTTTCTCATACAGCCCTTATTGTGCTCACTAGAATTGGTCGATGCTTCCTGTCGATAATGTTCACAAGTTTGTATACAGAACTCTCTCCAATGTATGCGACATTGCGCAACTCGATGAGTGTAAAATTGTCAAAATATATCGTAAAACGAATGTTCAAGTGACGCTTTCTTATAATTAACTTGTTACCATGTTTCTTTAATTTTCTCTCTCTCTCTCTATATATATATATATATATATACTTTTTCAAAATCTACTTTTTCATACCTAACAAAAAGTTATGATTAATTGAATGAGCTTCCATGATTAATGGGACTAATGAATGGTTGTGAATAGTAAAGTAGATTATGAATAAAATTTTCGTCAGATAAAGTCTACTCAAAGAATCATTATATCATTATATCCCATATTCTATGTAAGTGTTAATTATCTTAAAATTCGTTGTTTTCAATGTAATTTTTTATGGGATATGAATATTATTAACACACTCTTTCATTTAACCTCTTTTAGCATGAGAAAGGACAAACATAATTTAATTTCTTTTAAATTTTTATATTAGTTTTGACAATAGGACCAATTTATCAATAATAAAAAAGATCTTCATCTACCAAATTAAAACTAATATGAAAATTATTATTTAATTAATTAACTTTATTTATTTAATTTCAGTTTATTATTATAAAAATATTTTTCTAGTTCCAGTTCTAATTCTCACGTGCAATTTGATCTTAACTTCTCAAAGATCAGATGGATTTGAAACAAAGTTAATTTATATTTATATTTTAAAGGAATTTTATCAAATTTAATGAGAATATATTTTATTGTTTTAATATAGAATTCACAAAATTTTACATTTATTTATAAATCCGACTGGGATTCTGAAACTGTAGAATTTTTTTATTTTTAACTAAAATTTTCTTTTCTTTTCTTTTGATTTTTTTACTTTTAAGGCTTACTGTTATTTTCTATAACTCATTTACAATTTTATAAAATTTTCTTACAAACACTTTATTGAGGTTCATTGACCGCCTTTTTAGGAAGTCATCAAAAATCCTCTTATGTACTTTTTTATTATTTGAGATCTCAAATGAATAATGTTAGGAAATTCTGTAAATCAGTTAATTGTACCGATTATACCGATTATTATTATTTTATTATTATTTCAATTGATTTATTGGTGCAAATGTTCTTATAGTATGGAATTTGGATTTTTTAATCACATACTTAATCATTTTTAATTACTTATTGTGAAGGAGTCACATCACTTTAGTTGAATTGAAACTTTGCAAAAAAATGTAGTTCTAATGGATTTTAAATTATTAAAAATTATTTTGTAGTAAAATAATAAAACGCAATATAAAATAATAATAAAAATATTGTATGGTTGTAAGATTTAATGTAATAAAATTCTTGAAGTTTAATACTTTCTTTTAAGATAATATCAATTATATATAAATTTTCAAATAAACTATTACTAGAATACACTAAAAAGAAAAAAAATAATAAGTTTTACATTTAAATTGTGACCGGCGTATCAAAATATTAGATTCAGCACTTACACAAGCTACTTTTATCCTACTTTTGTTTGGAGGCTTTAAGCAACATGAAAACTAAGTTTTTATTCTTAAGTACTATTAGAAAGTTTTGTAGACATATAATTTATTAATATCACAAAACTGATTATCTCTCTGGTGGAAGTAATTATATTGTAAGCAGAAGTGAGCTATGAAATTTTTAACAAGGGGATCACTCTTTTTTTCCTTGAGAATGTCTCACTAGTAATGTGTCACTGCGACTGACATATAAAAACATAAAATAATATTAATTAAATGGTTTATTTTACACAAAACAACAACAATATTATATTAATAAGGAATAGAACAAACAATACAATAGAATAAAAGAAAGAAAAATATGTAAAGAAAAATATGTAAGAAAAATTTGTAAAAATTCACCAAATATACTACTACAAGAAAATATTTACAATTTATTCTAGAAGCTGCTATACTGTATTTCCTTCCTGCTTCACGTCTTGTGATCTTTTAGGTATTTCCAGAGATATTATATTTTCTTTTCGAAAAAATAGTTACCAAGAAGAACAAGGGGCTTGCAAATCATAGAATAATTTAACAAATGGCTCGGGCGATTCCCCACGAGCCTCCTATAGCTCACCACTGATTGCAAGTATCTATACACACATGCATCAATAATATAATTTTACATCTTTTACATTCAGACTTACATTACGTAATAATCAGACATACAAATTCAACATGCAATAATATTATTTCAAAATGGTATTATTTTAAGTTATTCTACATGTACAATATAACAAACATTTACAAATTGTTTCTTAAAGAAAATTTTTTATATTCCTACATTTCCTCATTAGGATTTTGTTTTTCTAAAATTAAGCTTTAAAATTGTTGGGGAAAGGAGAAAAACAAACATATAATGAAGACGATTATGCTTTCTCTACTTTTACTATGTAATTATGATCACAATAAAATAATTACTTTTCTAATTTAAAATGTATCAATTTTTATTTCCATAAAAAAATCATATTAACCTTAATTGAAATATATTTAATAATAATTATATTAAATCCGCGCGTGCCCTAATCAAATTTAAAAAGCAATTTACTAAATAAAACATATTATAATTTTGAATATGTAAAGTAAATAAAATTGAAAAGAGTTTCATTCATTTTCATTTATTTGTTTGAAATAAATTCTTGTGTGAGATTTCATTTATTTTCACTTATTTTCTTATTAAATACACACTTTCAGCACTGCCTTTATCAAACGTTATTTCATACACAAATCTGTTGTTATTTTGTGAACCAAATTACAATTTAGCATTTATTTTGTTTCAAATTCCCAACAAAATTTTTTAAATTCTTACTGATATCAGAATCGTTTTTAAAAATCATCCTCATCTAATGCCGGTATCAACAAAAGGTGATTTATAATGTAAAAAAGTTAGTAAATTCTTTTCAATTTATTCATGAAACAGATAATAAAAACAAAATCTGACAATTTGGAGTTTAATTCAATAATGGAATTATGTCTCTTATTTAGAATTTCTTAAATCATAATTTCATTTTATTTTCCATTCCTCAAATTCCCAAATGGTCTGGTTGTCAAATTCTTTGTAAAATTCTAGACAAATAATTCTTTAAATTATTTTTTGCTTTATTCACTTTAATTTTGTTAATATCATGTTCAATTCAATCTAATGTCATTTTTTTATGATTTCAGAAAAAGATGGTTTCCGGTGAAAACACTGGATTATGGAGAAGCTATTGAGGTTAAACGTCCTCATTATAAGTTTGAGTAATAAATTTAAAATTTTTAAAGTATTCACATCAGTTTTACAGACCTAGAAAAATTAAGAAATGGTTCCCAGTTAAGGAATTAGATTTTGGAGAAGCCGTAGAAGTAAAGAGGTTATTAAACAATAAGTTTTATTATTAAAATTATTCTTCTTATTTTATTAATATTATTATTATTGTTTTATTCCAAAAAGACGATTGACAATTTTCAAGATTTTATTTTCCGCCTCTACAGGGCCACGTCGATCAGTTTTGAATGATAACAATTTGTCCATTTCAATGTCAGATTTTAAAGCAGCCATAATCATACGACGATTGATTTTCATTGTTTCTGGTATCCATGAAATAAACGTCAAAGCACCCTGATGTTTTAATTCGGACAACTGAGAAAATCGGTTGGATAATTCTTCAATGACATAATTTCTGATTTTCGTTTTGCAAACAAATCGATTTGAAAGATCCGACATAGCATGATTCAATGTAATTTCCTCACGAATGCATAATACCATATCGTTCCTTTTATCGACGAACTTATCTGTGAATTTAGACTCGATCCCAGGCATGATCATGAAAAATGATGGCAACAACTGTGAAAGTTCCATGACAATCGAAACGATTAATTTACCGGGAATTTTTCCTTTGAAATCAGTATAAACGAGATCGCCTTTCACAAAGTTAATATTTTGAAAAGATGTAAGACAGAATTTCTGATCACAACCTACATCACATCACAAATCCATTCCGATCGCCATTCTTCCGACATCCGTTTTAAACTTTTACAAAATTTTATCCAGATAAACAACCTTATTTCATCAATTCCAGAATTTTCTATTAACACTCAAAATCAAATTCCAATAAATTCATAAAGCATGCGCACACAGACGCGAATAAGAATTATAACCAAACCGAAAGCGCACACCGATGCAACCAGAAGACACACAATCCTTAATTTTTACCAAATTCAATCCATTGCTCGCGTCTGTGTGCGCACACCAACAAGAATCGGTCTAACCAGACCGCGCACACAGACGCGAATATAAAAAAGAGCCAAAAAACTGCCAGTCAGAGACAATCCCCCTCTGACTGGTCGAAACAATTATTATTATTATTATTATTATTATTATTATTATTATTATTATTATTATTATTATTATTATTATTATTATTATTATTATTATTATTATTATTATTATTATTATTATTATTATTATTATTATTATTATTATTATTATTATTATTATTATTATTATTATTATTATTATTATTATTATTCTAATAATAATATTTCAATAATATTATACGATATTTCAATTATTTTAAAGTTTATAATTTTATTATTTAATAAATATTTTCCATTTTAAAAACAATATTTATACATTTACCGACTTCATTATTAAAATTAACAGTAATTAATAACAATAGTGATTAGCAAAATTAAATAGAGTTAGGGCATTCAATATGGAAATATTAAACAAATAGAAATCGCAAATATATTACCTTACAAAAGTAAAACGGTTGACTGTAAAGTAATTCTCATGATGGAATTTTACCAAGACCTTTAATTTTCTTACTATGTATGTTAAAACAGGATTTTCAAAATAAAATGATTTATTATGACCAAGGCTATTTTATTTTTCTTTATTGCATTTTTAATTAATGAAAATAAATCTTAAAAAAGTTTATAAGCATTATTGAAATTACCATTTGCTTCCATTTTTCCTCTTAATATAGTTATTTTTTAGCTTGTGATTTCATTTATTACTTTGTAATTACTTATTGTTGATTAATTCATGACAACTTTTATATATAATTTTGATCCCTAGTTAATTTACATTAAATTATTATAAATATGAGTACTGCCTAACATGAGTCTTAAATTCACTTATTCAGAATCATTATATTGTTTGTAGCAAAGGTGAATTTATAAAATTTTTCATTAAATGTAACTTCCGAATATCAACAAGAGACCATATTGATAATGCAGAATAAATAAAACAGCGAATTTTAAAGATAGAAAGAATTAAATGCAATAAAACAATGCAGCACATTTTTTTGATTTTTTATTATTGCATTAAGTCGCTTTTTGATATTTATAATGAAATTGTATTATTTATCTACTGTTTAGTTTCAAAGCTTTATCGCGGTGAATAACAGCTTATAAAATATTAAAATACATCAAAATAAAAGAAACAATAAACTACTAATGTATGGAAACCAGAATAATCATTCACTAAACATTTTATGTAATAAAATATTAATAATTTTGTACAATTACTGATAAACTGTTCTATGATCAAATCAAACTCAGTAAAATATTTTGTTGGTTTGTTTCTGACATTAATTAATTAAATCTGTTTTAATTGAAAACATTAATTAATTCATTTAAAATTTTCAGATCAATATATATTGTTTATATATTTTTAAATAAAAAAAATAAAAATTAATTAGGCTCTTATAATTTTTAATATTTTACGATACATATTGCTATATAGAGTACTGTACCTTATTTTAAGACTCAAATTATGTTAGGCCATATCTTTAAGTATATGTTCTTATAGAAAATATCATAAACATTTATACAAAATTTTCACAGAGAGTTATCGCGTGATTAATATCTAATCAATAACTATTAAACTTTTAATTAAGAAATTTAATTAAAAGTAAAATTAATATTAAATTAATTTAAAGTTTTTAAGAAAGAAATTGATAAATAATTAATAAATCATAAACAAAATATATCCAAAAATAAAGTATTATAAATATTTCTCCAGTTTGTTTGAATAGAATATCAGCGCATTTGATATAAATTTTAACGATTCAAACAAATTGATCAAAAGAGACGAAAGCAAACAAAGATTTTTAAAGAAAAACAAAATTGATAAAAATTTATTTTCAATTCAAAAGTATTAAACACAATATATTAGTTTGATAAATTATATTTTTGATCATTTTCAATATTATTGCAAGAAAAATTGAGGTTTTAAATAGAATAAAATACAGATTTTAAATATATACTTCGTAGCAAAAGCTTAAATTATCTTTTAATTGTTTAACATTTAATTAATGCTGCTACCAAGAAACAATCACTTAATAAATTTAATAATAATAATATTAATAATTAAAATGTTTTAAATTTATCTCATAATTGGGATGTCTTCGAACGAACTATAAACTAAATGTAAATAAAACACTCTTAAAAAGCTCAAAATATTTTTATGTTTATTGGTTTAAAATTTGATATTAAGTGACAATTCAAAAAAAATTCGAGCAAAAATTACATGATAAATTCGATTTATATTGTCGTTAAATATGTCAAATAACATTTTCTATCCACTGAAAAGACATTATTTTAAATCAGTATCTGTATTTTAAATATTTGAAAATTAAATTCTACTTAAAATTTCGTTATTTTTTCAAGAAAAAAATGTTATGGTTATAATTATTAATTGCCAAAGTAGAGAAAACCTTATTATATTTATTATTATTATTATTATTATTATTATTATTATTATTATTATTATTATTATTATTATTATTATTATTATTATTATTATTATTATTATTATTGTTATTATTATTATTATTATTATTATTATTATTATTATTATTATTATTATTATTATTATTATTATTATTATTATTATTATTATTATTATTATTATTATTATTATTATTATTATTATTATTATTATTATTATTATTATTATTATTATTATTATTATTGTTACTTTTGTTATTGATGTGATTGCAGATATAAATAATTTTCAAAATGTGATTAAAAATTTTAAAAAACTTATTATATGGGCAAAAATGATTAAATCTTCAATTAAACCCTGCAATTAACAATTAATTAGCAACAAAATTTTTGAAAAAATTTAATTAATTCATTAAATCATAGTAATATATTTGACTAAAATGACAAAATGAGAATGAGGACCATATCCTGAAAATAAATTTTTATTCTTTAGCATTTTTGTTTTATACTTCTTGTATGACTTAGTGTTTGAATAATTTAAAATGAATAATTAAAAATTCAAAAATTATTGGACTTCTATCATTTTTTTGATATTTTATAAATGTGAATGAAACTGTCATTGAAATGATGTTTATAAATGTAAATTATAACTTGTTATATTATTAATTCCTTTTTTTAATTTCAAATAGATACATGAAAAAAGGCACAAACTTTATCAAATGTTTAACCACATTAACTTTGAAGACATTGACAATGATGATAACAAGATTCAATTTACCGAGGGTATTTTGTAACGAGTCAATCTTATGTTAAATAATAATATTAAAATTATAAAAAAATATAATTAAAGTTTTCCACATGAACTTTGAAGGTCAAGACGATATATATGAAAATAATAGTGAAACATTAGATAATACAATATTATAACGAATATCTTTTATTTATACATTAAAGAAATTTATAGAAATATCTGAGTAACTTTTAGAATAAAAACTAATTTACAGAAAAGTTGACAGAAAAAAATAGTTAAATATAATGAAAATTGCAGGAAGTCTCAACAGACTCCGCTTTATTTAATCCACATATTCCGTTAAAGGATCATAATTCAATACTCAATTAAAATATTTCCTACTGAATTATGTAATTTCTATTATTCCATTTTTTATAATGACACCGAAATTTATCCACTAGAAATAACATTTTTTAAACAAAATAATACAAAGCTGATATTATATATATATATATATATATATATATATATATATATATATATATATATATATATATATATATATATATATATATATATATATTCAGATTTCGATTTTCCCAAGATTTGTATCCAAGAAAAAACGATGTAAATTAAAGGCAACATAGTTTATGTGATTTTATACATTTTTCGCAGACTGGTTTTGAAGAGAAATCATAGACCAACTATTTTGCATAAACTGTAACCTATACTTGGGATCTAGTTTAAAAATTTTCAAACTAATCACAATTCACAATGAAATCATATTTTTGAAATTTTACCATCATTGAATTTGCACATCATTTTAAACAAATTGAGATATTTTCACTCAAACAATATATACATAGAATTAAAATCTCTACAAAATGACATTATTATTTATTTCAAATTCACACTCATAAACCTTTAAACAGCGCCTTTTTGGCCAACTTTTACATACACATCACATACATTTCCAACATTAAAAAATCCAAATTATTCACCTATACTTTACCAACTTTATATTTAAGTTCCTTAATTTTTGTTACATCTTGTTGTGATAATAATATTTTCATAGTATTTTTAGATGTTACATCAATCGATCTCATACCCTTTAAACCTCTATGGGCTGAATGATTATAACTATGAATTTTTCTCAGTATTTATTTCGAATTTAGTTTTAGTCAGCGTTAAAAAATAAGATAAAAACGAAATACGGTTAAAAATTATTGAGAATAAATAAATGTGTAAAGGACAACGGATTAAAAAAATTTAAAAACTTTAATAATAAATTGGAAATTTGTTTATGTGAAATTGGTGATTAAATCACATTCCCCTACAATTAACATTAAATCAGCAACGAATTTATTTAGATTATTTAATCAACTCATTAAATCCTATCTATTGTATCATTATTATTCAAAATATATAATTTTTACACATGTTATGATAGCAGACTGAAGATGAGGATAATTTCCTTGAAATGTATTTCATTAATTTGGCTTCTTAGTGGTTTTATTTTTAATGGGCCATCATTTTTTCCATATTTATATATTTATTTAATTATTGATTTGGTACTTCCGTGTTACCTTACCCCCAAAAGTTAAATTATAAAATACAATTAAAATAACAATATAAAAAATGAGAGAATGCATTATTGATGACGTTATTGAACATTATTGAACATGAATTTATTAAGGCTATCTGTGATTTATGTGATTATGTGAGTTTATGTGGCGTAAACGTGTTCTAAGCAACAGTGCCGATGTGTTCGACACTATTCTCAACGACATTGTGGTTTTCTGGCCACCTGGATGACCATTTACAAACTCTTTACAAACATTTGCTGAGTTTGTAACTGTGATTTAGAAAATAAATATAATAATTATGTGTTCTTTTTTAATTTAATTTTTGGGGGTAA
>CAUHTR010003618.1:0-44322 GCA_959609185.1 Schmidtea polychroa | reverse complement strand
GTGGAGTCTGAAACACCGACGTTAATATTTATTTAATTAAAAACTCAACAAAACTAAAAAACATTTTATTATTATTAATAATAATAATAATAATAATAATAATAATAATAATAATAATAATAATAATAATAATAATAATAAAATTTGAAGAAAATGTGGTAACATTTGAATGCATTAACTTGGTCACACATGTTTGTAATGATTTGATCCTTTCCTTGCAGTTTCAAATTTAAATCGGATAAGTGTTTCGTTATATCAACCATAAAAGATAAATCTTGCCACCACACTTTATCAGAAAACAAGGCGATGTCTTGTTTTTTTGATGTTAAAAACTGACATATTTCGTCTTTCAAATCCCAAAATTTTTTGAGAACCTTGGAGCAGGATAACCAACGTACCTCGGTATAGTACGACAAACCAGAATTTATTTTCGCACCCTAACTAGATTTTTGGGGTTCGTTTCCTTAATTTTTTGTTTAATGGGCGATAAAAAATAAATGTAACAGTTATAAGAAGTTTTGTTTTGTTTTTTTGTACTGATATATCAAGTGGGCCGCAAGTTTGACATATCTGATGTAAAGGTTTATGGAGTTCCAAACTTATTTCTGCTAATAACCATAGTTCAATATATCTTATATAAATATAAAATTTATTTTTTGTACTGTTTTGAGTCGTTTATGTCTGCTTAAAGGTAATATCATATTTATCAATTAAATTGCATTTAGAAAGAAATTCTTAATTCTGTTCCCAAAACATTAATCCATTTACTAACAAGAACCTTTCAAATAAAATTATGTAATCAAAAGATATAGTTGAAAATTAAAACAATCCGAATTGCATCAAGTTTTATAACTACTAGCTTTATAAATTGAATGTACTATAAACAGGCAATTTATACGTCACCCTTGAGAAATATATTTTTGTGATTCAAAAGAAAATACACTAATTCAGAATTAACTCAAAATTTTATGATCATTAGTCATTTTGATGTTTATTATAGGAAAATCGTGTATTTTGCATCTGTGCTGTGGTTCTGACTACATACAACTGTCAGCATGGAATAATACGATCTATAATATAAAAATCAATACTCTTAAATTATGAAAACGCACAAGCTTACCTGTGTTTTTTAATGTTTAATGATTAATAAAATTTACTATAGAAATTGAGAAAGGTGTAGAAAAATAACTCACACAAAAAACACACAAACACAACATAAAATAAAATATGCAAGTAAACTTTCGATATCTAAAAATATTGCATGGAAAAATAAAATTTTTAATTTAATGCTAAAAACTCCACTGGATTCTATCTTACTAAAGTTGTCGAGAAAAAACCGTAAACGATAAAGACGAATTTCATTTTAAACATTTATGAATACCAAATAGTTTATTTAGCTTTATAATTCACAAATTTGGAAAGATAAACTTAAAGATATTAATGTAAAAATATAAAACACTATTTACCAATTTTGCTCAAAAAGCATATATAAATGAAAATATGTGACGAATAATAATAAACCATCAAATTTATGTTTAAAATAATTAAATTTTTTTTTCCTATAACTTTCCAATGTGTATAAAAGATTTCCTTTTATAATTGCACAAATGAATCATTGAAATTGTTAATTTTTAATTTTTGTTTCTTTGTAAAAGCTGCTGCAGAATTCGTCTACATGCCTTAGAAACCTTTCTCATAGCTTTCCATTGATTAACATTAAGACTCTTGTCAATGTCATGTGTTGACTGGGTATTATCGACATTCAAAAGTGCCTGAAGCTGTTCACCTTTAGTTTCTTGCAGGCGTCCTAAGCTGGTTTTGTCCTCTAAACAAAAATCACTCCTCTTGAACTTCGAATACCAATTCCTGATAATTGTAAGCCGATAATATCTTCTCCACAAACTTCTTTTGCTTCTGATGCTTTTTATTCATTTCGAACATGAATAAAATACAAATTTCTATGTGTATTTTTTTGCTTCCATTTTTAATTGATAATGCATCAATTTTGAGGGAGTTATATTTAAAAATGAATTTTTAAATGAAGAGTCCGGAACCTATACTTTGACCTAATATGCACCACCCTACTTACTTAAAGAAGTTAAAATTTGAGTGAAAATCCAATTATTTAAAATAATAGCAAAAATAACTGCGGCTAGATGATGTTACAACCTTTTGATCATAATTTGTAATATTGAATCTTATTTACTCTTATGCTTGCATATATTTTGTAATGTGATTATATTTTTGTATAATGCAAAATCTTTAGCTGATCCAGAGTTATGTAAAGACTTAAAAGAATTTTGTTCCACTGACAAGATTAAAGAAAAATGCAAACAAACTTGTGGTAATGTGGAAATTTTGTTATAATTACTAAAGCTTCATAAGGTACATCTGTAATTCCAACATCCACATCAACTTTGTTATCAACAAAAGAACAGACAGGTAGCATCTTATTATAATAATTATTATTATTCAAATAAATAACTAGGTAAGTTATTCATAATATGATATATTTAATATGATAAATTAACATACAAAAATTAACATTGTATTTGTCTCCCTGCTTCTTTCTTATTGAATGTTTCTTCTCACATAATGGGATAATTATTATTATACTGTATGATTAATGTTGTTATGTTAATATTATGTATGTGGAGGCGTGTTGTGCCAACGAAATTGATGAGCCAACCGGTAAAATTGTCTTGAGACAGTTGGAATGCTGGTGTGTAAATGTGTGTGCGTATGCATGCGTATGTGTGTATTTACACCAAACACCACTGAGATACATTCTCTATAGTGATGGTTTGCGTGTAGAGCAATTGCTCACTCACCAATCAGTAGTAAAGCAAAGTTGTCAGTAATTTTTTTTTACGTATGAATTGATCATCATGAAATTTATTTTAGCCATTTTAGAAATGGTTTTCAGGTAAGATATTAAATTTAAAGTAAATTTTAAGACTTGAATTTTGATCCATATGGATATGAGATCATTATTCAAGTTCTTAAATATTACTTTTAATCAACAATAATCAACAATTATAAATTACTTTTAATTAATTTTCAGGGTTTTTTTAGGAATTTTATGACATTTATCATGGAATTATTTCGAAAAATGTGACTCCGATATATTTTTAATTATAAATAATTAAATAAATCAATCAATGTATTTTTTTAAAACATTTTGGGAAAATCGCTGATTAGAATAATTTTTGTCATTTTGTTTCTGAGCTCAATATGCGGGGATTCTTAAAGGAAATCAAATCTGGAGTAAAAAGATTTTGAACCAAATTCATCTGCTCTTGATATTTTCATTAAAAATATAATTTAAAAAATTTTCAACTATCTTTTTTTTCTAAAAATTGTCTAAAATAGAATTATTATAGAAACGTATCTCATCGTTACAAATTTACGAATCAAAAGTTTGTATGTGTTTTTTATTATGTGTTGTGCTTGTGTGCATTTTTTAATTTTCCTTCCATTTTTCAGATTTCTATAATAAGATGTATCTCATTGAGCTATAAATGAGAACATCAACGTGAAATCAAAGTAAGTATGTATGTTTCTATAATGTAAGATTATTGATTTTTTGATAAATTATAGGAAATGGTTCTCAGTGGTGTTTGGTGTATAAACTTCAAAAATAACCCTAATTTTTCAAATTACAAAGTTTATTTAACCACGGAAACTAAAATACTTAAAAATCAAAAACACAGAATTTTCATACTTTGGATCTTCATAACTTTTTAAAATCTTCAAATTTCGTGGCTTCCAAATGTTCTTTTACTTTCCAGATTTTTAATTTTTATTTTTTTAAATGAAATTTTCTTATTGATTTTTTATAAATATAGTAAATGTCATATTAACGAGATTTTTTTTACTTCTTTTATTGCGAAAAAGGTCAATAATAATTAAAATCTGAGTAATATCATAGAACTTCCCCTTTTAAGATAGGAGGTTACAAATACTACAACAAAAGTCGTCCAAAAATATTTACAAATTGCATTTTTGATTATGTCGTGTTTGTGTTTTGTGTTTACTTTGGTTGTATATTACATTTGCGATTTGTTTAGGTTTTGACATATTGTGGTTCTTTATTTTCGTAATATACCGTATATACTCGCGTATAAGTCGAGAAATTTACGTCAAATTTTCAAGTCAAAATAGCCTCTTCGACTTATACACGGGTCAAAAAACGTACAAATTAATTTTTAATGAAATCATTAAACCTTTTTTTTATTTTTGTTACTTCGACTTATACGCGGGTTTCCAATTTAGGACTTAAAAACCTCTTAAAATTTACTCGACTTATACGCGAGTATATACGGTAGTTTTAGTCTGCCTATATTTATTCTACATTTGTTGTTGCTTTTTATATTTCTTTCTCTGTCCAGTTATTGGAGGTATAGAGGTGCTGCCTTTTTTAGATTTTGAAAAGCTCGAGTTTTCGAGCTTTTTCTATTCAAAACTCGAGCTACTCGAGCCGAACGAGCTTTTTTAGACATCAATTAAAAAACCTCAACATACTTTTGAATTTTTTTATTTTAATAAAAAACCAGTTTCTTTTTTATTTTATAAATACATGTTAAGTACGTACGTTCAAATATATGTATATAAATTTAAATACATTGGAATGGAAATTGAAAATTAATTAATTTTTAAGGAAATAACTTTTGAGAAAGCAGATTGCATCAATGCTGCGATCGCTTAAGCTTTGCCTTTTAACAGTTACAACATTTCCAGACAAAGAAAATACTCGCTCACTTTCGGTTGATGTCGGTTGGATGCTTTTTAAAGATTCCAGCATTTTTCCTAAATTGGATGAAATAATACCCGTTACCTCGTATATGTTCATTTCCTTCCCAATTCACTTGTTAACATTATCTTCATTTATTGGCATTGATTGATGGCAGCTATTGATGTTTTTTCGCAAAATATCCTTAAGATTACTTATTTCAGTTGCGTCGTTTTCAATTAACTCCAATGATGAATCCTCTGCGACGGTAGACTCAGTTGGTTTAGAATCCAGAATTTTTGCGGCATATTATTTTCCAGTTTTAATGATTTCGATTTTAGGTGACATTTTAAAAAAATCATCTCTTGAATTTAAGCTTCCACCAGATTTTATAGTTTGTGGGTTTTGTAGAAATTTTATTACCGAAACTAGGTTATTGTTTCTGCGTCGATATATGTGAATTTTAAGTGATGTGAGCATCTCTTTTGCAATTTCACTATCTTGAGTTTAAGGTGCATCAAACAAATATTTTAAAATGCCCTCATTTGTAAGTAGGTTAACATCCCTTGGACTCAACGCCTCAACTGCTAATTTAATGGGTTGCATCACATTTAAAATTTCTTTTGTTGTAATAAGATCATCTGTATTTAATAAATGTCCCAAATTAAGATCATTCAGGGCTCTTTCAATGCTATGATGGACTGTTATAAATCGTTCAAGCATTGTACACAATGTGTTCCAAAGTGTTTTACAATCGAGCTGTAAACTCAGTTCCTTGCCATGTTCTTCTTTTATATATGCTTGAAAAATGTTATTACGCACCGGTGAGTTGTAAACGGTGATTTAATTCCTTTTCATGTTGTACTTGTGCCATAGGATCGTGAATAAATTTGACTAAAATTATCTACCCAGGTCAGTTATTATTGTTTTTAGTTGGTTGTACTGAGCTATCCAGTTTCATTTGCTCATTTTGCATATGGTTTTGTTGAGATTTCTTCTGTTGGAATTAACTCAAACCAATTAGATTTTCTGACTATGATCCTCAACAGATATCTGTACGTATAGTTCGTTGGTACTTTTGTTATTTTAATTTTCTATGAAACTTTGCTTCAAAAGCGGATTATCGTGTTTCGACAAAGATTTTATTGACTTTTCTCATTTTTAGTCAGATTTATTTCGTATGTATTATTTCGTACATCGCTCAATTTTTTAGTTGTTAATGTTCTTTAGCTTCATCAACTACTCCATTGTCAACATCATCAGGATCATCAAAGTCCTCAACATCAGGAACATCAGTATCGACCACTCCTTTATCGAGTAATATTTATCGAAACCTATTTCATTTAAATATACTTAGCCGAACCATCTGTGTGTCCGGATATGAAAGACTTATGTACTACTCCCGGAGTCAAGGCATTGTGTAAAAAGACATGCGGTAAGTATAGTTGAATTTTCGTCTTTTATATATCAATTCTTTAGCTTCATCAACTACTCCATTGTCAACATCATCAGGATCATCAAAGTCCTCAACATCAGGAACATCAGTATCGACCACTCCTTTATCGAGTAATATTTGTCGAAACCTATTTCATTTAAATATACTTAGCCGAACCATCTGTGTGTCCGGATATGAAAGACTTATGTACTACTCCTGGAGTCAAGGCATTGTGTAAAAAGACATGCGGTAAGTATAATTGAATATTCGTCTTTTATATATCAATTCTTTAGCTTCATCAACTACTCCATTGTCAACATCGTCAGGATCATCAAAGTCCTCAACATCAGGAACATCAGTATCGACCACTCCTTTATCGAGTAATATTTGTCGAAACCTATTTCATTTAAATATACTTAGCCGAACCATCTGTGTGTCCGGATATGAAAGACTTATGTACTACTCCTGGAGTCAAGGCATTGTGTAAAAAGACATGCGGTAAGTATAATTGAATATTCTTCTTTTATATATCAATTCTTTAGCTTCATCAACTACTCCATTGTCAACATCATCAGGATCATCAAAGTCCTCAACATCAGGAACATCAGTATCGACCACTCCTTTATCGAGTAATATTTGTCGAAACCTATTTCATTTAAATATACTTAGCCGAACCATCTGTGTGTCCGGATATGAAAGACTTATGTACTACTCCCGGAGTCAAGGCATTGTGTAAAAAGACATGCGGTAAGTATAATTGAATATTCGTCTTTTATATATCAATTCTTTAGCTTCATCAACTACTCCATTGTCAACATCATCAGGATCATCAAAGTCCTCAACATCAGGAACATCAGTATCGACCACTCCTTTATCGAGTAATATTTGTCGAAACCTATTTCATTTAAATATACTTAGCCGAACCATCTGTGTGTCCTGATATGAAAGACTTATGTACTACTCCCGGAGTCAAGGCATTGTGTAAAAAGACATGCGGTAAGTATAATTGAATTTTCGTCTTTTATATATCAATTCTTTAGCTTCATCAACTACTCCATTGTCAACATCATCAGGATCATCAAAGTCCTCAACATCAGGAACATCAGTATCGACCACTCCTTTATCGAGTAATATTTGTCGAAACCTATTTCATTTAAATATACTTAGCCGAACCATCTGTGTGTCCTGATATGAAAGACTTATGTACAACTCCCGGAGTCAAGGCATTGTGTAAAAAGACATGCGGTAAGTATAATTGAATATTCGTCTTTTATATATCAATTCTTTAGCTTCATCAACTACTCCATTGTCAACATCATCAGGATCATCAAAGTCGTCAACATCAGGAACATCAGTATCGACCACTCCTTTATCGAGTAATATTTGTCGAAACCTATTTCATTTAAATATACTTAGCCGAACCATCTGTGTGTCCTGATATGAAAGACTTATGTACTACTCCCGGAGTCAAGGCATTGTGTAAAAAGACATGCGGTAAGTATAGTTGAATTTTCGTCTTTTATATATCAATTCTTTAGCTTCATCAACTACTCCATTGTCAACATCATCAGGATCATCAAAGTCGTCAACATCAGGGACATTAGGATCAACAACTCCTTTATCAAGTTAGAATATTTAGAGAAATAATATTTTTATTTATGTACTAAGCTGAATCATTCTGGCACATTTTAAATTTTTTTTATCTTCTGAAATCAATGTATTTTTTGAATGAAATTGTAATATCTTTCTTTTTAATCTTTTTTCAAGTTATATATGTGATATTTTATATTGTGCAAATAGACCTTTCTTCATCCTTTCATAATCTATCAGTATTTGCATGTTATTCATCTTTCTGATATTTCAACTAGAAATCTTATTCTGTCTGATCGACAAACCATTTCTGAAACTATACACTTATTGCAGTCTTTATAGTGTTCATAGACACTTAGTCTTTAGAATTTGCTTAAGCCCTGAATTCTTACCTTTATAAAAATTTCTTTAAACGGAAAATACTGCACTCATTAATGCAACGCCAATAACTCATTTCTGTTTACGCTGTATCCTTTTTCATGTGATATCAGATGTCTTGGACCGTATGCGATAACTACATTTTAAATTTCTACCAGTTGATTATGTTCTTCTGGGTCATCATTGATTGTATATTGTTATTGGTGCTTCTTTTAACGTTGTTTCTGAATCGTCCAGAAGACTGTTATGTAATAATGAACATGAAATATAAGACACGTTTCAGACATACAATAATATACACATACGTATCAAACCATTCACGATAATTATTAATTAGGTAATTTAATTATTAATATTCTATAATATTCTATATTAATATATTAATTATTTCAATATTCCGAATGATCGTAGAACCTTAATTATGAAGCCTTTCATAAATGTTTTCATCTATTTTCTTTGTTATTTCCATGTAACCTCTGTATCGATTATCATCTTTATTTCGTAAATCTCTTTTATTCAATACTTTACCTCTAATGTTGGAAGTTCTATGATTTTTTTAGGACTGTCATAATAGTTGGTGTTATTTCGCTTTTTAACTTCTTGTATTACTCGCTGCTGCTTCCTATTGATATTTCCGATATAGTCCGGTATGTTTTCATTTGTAATTCTGTCTCTTTGAAAGAAACAATATTTGTTTATGCGTTTGCCAAATATAATTTCTTCTGAAGAATGTTTGGTATTCTTCTGAACAGTGGCATTTAATATATATTCTATTCTTGGTAATGCATCTTCCCAGTTTTTGTACAACTTATCATTAATACAACACTGTACCCAATATAGTATTATTCAAAATTGTCATTTCACCAGGCTATTTGTCTGATGATAACATGAGCTCGAGAAATCTAAATTGATATTATTTTCAGTTGCTAGCAGTTTAAATTCCTATGATTCAAAACATTTCATTCTATCTACTTTTGGTGAACCAAATTTTAATACCCATTTATTTAATATAATATTACAAACATCCTCTCATCATGAGCTTTAACAACTTCAGAAACAAATTAAATTGACTAAATTGGTCAATCATAGCGTAATATACAATTTTCAACAAAATCTTATCTTAAGTGGACCACAAAAATCAGTGAAAACAGTTTAAAATAGTTCATTTGACGATAATCTATGAACTAGTTCATTCATTTTTTATGTTAAACTTTTCTTTTCTGAAAGATTTCACAACCAATTATCATAATTTAAGTAATTTCATCTACTAAAGCAGTGCTTCTTAAATTGGTGGTACACGGACCGGTGCCGGACCGCCGAACATTTTTGTAAATTTTATTTCAGTTTTAAGAAATAAAATATTTACTATAACACAAATAGGTACATCGGTCATATTAGTGAACTCGTTAATAATTAGTTAATAAAATAAATAAGTTTTATATTCAACTATATATAGCCGAACCATCTGTGTGTCCAGATATGAAATCTCTTTGTGCAAGTCCAGGAGTAAAGACACTATGCAAAAAGACATGTGGTAAACCGTTTTAGTAAAAATCAAATATGTCTAATATATATATTCAGCAACAACGTCTACTTCAATCTCATCAACTTCGGGTTCTTCAAAATCTTCGACATCAGGAACATCAGGATCAACTACACCTTTATCAAGTTATAAATTTGATCTTTCATATATTATTCACCACCTTAATCATAGCTGAACCATCTGTGTGTCCAGATATGAAATCTCTTTGTGCAAGTCCAGGAGTAAAGACACTATGCAAAAAGACTTGTGGTAAACCGTTTTAGTAAAAATCAAATATGTCTAATATATATATTCAGCAACAACGTCTACTCCAATCTCATCAACTTCGGGTTCTTCAAAATCTTCGACATCAGGAACATCAGGATCGACTACACCTTTATCAAGTTATAAATTTGATCTTTCATATATTATTCACCACCTCTATCATAGCTGAACCATCTGTGTGTCCAGATATGAAATCTCTTTGTGCAAGTCCAGGAGTAAAGACACTATGCAAAAAGACATGTGGTAAACCGTTTTAGTAAAAATCAAATATGTCTAATATATATATTCAGCAACAACGTCTACTCCAATCTCATCAACTTCGGGTTCTTCAAAATCTTCGACATCAGGAACATCAGGATCGACTACACCTTTATCAAGTTATAAATTTGATCTTTCATATATTAATCACCACCTTAATCATAGCTGAACCATCTGTGTGTCCAGATATGAAATCTCTTTGTGCAAGTCCAGGAGTAAAGACACTATGCAAAAAGACATGTGGTAAACCGTTTTAGTAAAAATCAAATATGTCTAATATATATATTCAGCAACAACGTCTACTTCAATCTCATCAACTTCGGGTTCTTCAAAATCTTCGACATCAGGAACATCAGGATCAACTACACCTTTATCAAGTTATAAATTTGATCTTTCATATATTATTCACCACCTTAATCATAGCTGAACCATCTGTGTGTCCAGATATGAAATCTCTTTGTGCAAGTCCAGGAGTAAAGACACTATGCAAAAAGACTTGTGGTAAACCGTTTTAGTAAAAATCAAATATGTCTAATATATATATTCAGCAACAACGTCTACTCCAATCTCATCAACTTCGGGTTCTTCAAAATCTTCGACATCAGGAACATCAGGATCGACTACACCTTTATCAAGTTATAAATTTGATCTTTCATATATTATTCACCACCTTAATCATAGCTGAACCATCTGTGTGTCCAGATATGAAATCTCTTTGTGCAAGTCCAGGAGTAAAGACACTATGCAAAAAGACATGTGGTAAACCGTTTTAGTAAAAATCAAATATGTCTAATATATATATATATATTCAGCAACAACGTCTACTCCAATCTCATCAACTTCGGGTTCTTCAAAATCTTCTACATCAGGAACATCAGGATCGACTACACCTTTATCAAGTTATAAATTTGATCATTCATATATTATTCACCACCTTAATCATAGCTGAACCATCTGTGTGTCCAGATATGAAATCTCTTTGTGCAAGTCCAGGAGTAAAGACACTATGCAAAAAGACATGTGGTAAACCGTTTTAGTAAAGATCAAATATGTCTAATATATATATTCAGCAACAACGTCTACTCCAATCTCATCAACTTCGGGTTCTTCAAAATCTTCGACATCAGGAACATCAGGATCGACTACACCTTTATCAAGTTATAAATTTGATCTTTCATATATTATTCACCACCTCTATCATAGCTGAACCATCTGTGTGTCCAGATATGAAATCTCTTTGTGCAAGTCCAGGAGTAAAGACACTATGCAAAAAGACATGTGGTAAACCGTTTTAGTAAAAATCAAATATGTCTAATATATAAATTCAGCAACAACGTCTACTCCAATCTCATCAACTTCGGGTTCTTCAAAATCTTCGACATCAGGAACATCAGGATCGACTACACCTTTATCAAGTTATAAATTTGATCTTTCGTACATTATTCACGACCTTAATCCTAGCTGAACCATCTGTGTGTCCAGATATGAAATCTCTTTGTGCAAGTCCAGGAGTAAAGACACTATGCAAAAAGACATGTGGTAAACCGTTTTAGTAAAAATCAAATATGTCTAATATATATATTCAGCAACAACGTCTACTCCAATCTCATCAACTTCGGGTTCTTCAAAATCTTCGACATCAGGAACATCAGGATCGACTACACCTTTATCAAGTTATAAATTTGATCTTTCATATATTAATCACCACCTTAATCATAGCTGAACCATCTGTGTGTCCAGATATGAAATCTCTTTGTGCAAGTCCAGGAGTAAAGACACTATGCAAAAAGACATGTGGTAAACCGTTTTAGTAAAAATCAAATATGTCTAATATATATATTCAGCAACAACGTCTACTCCAATCTCCTCAACTTCGGGTTCTTCAAAATCTTCTACATCAGGAACATCAGGATCGACTACACCTTTATCAAGTTATAAATTTGATCATTCATATATTATTCACCACCTTAATCATAGCTGAACCATCTGTGTGTCCAGATATGAAATCTCTTTGTGCAAGTCCAGGAGTAAAGACACTATGCAAAAAGACATGTGGTAAACCGTTTTAGTAAAAATCAAATATGTCTAATATATATATTCAGCAACAACGTCTACTCCAATCTCATCAACTTCGGGTTCTTCAAAATCTTCTACATCAGGAACATCAGGATCGACTACACCTTTATCAAGTTATAAATTTGATCATTCATATATTATTCACCACCTTAATCATAGCTGAACCATCTGTGTGTCCAGATATGAAATCTCTTTGTGCAAGTCCAGGAGTAAAGACACTATGCAAAAAGACATGTGGTAAACCGTTTTAGTAAAAATCAAATATGTCTGATATATATTCAGCAACAACGTCTACTCCAATCTCATCAACTTCGGGTTCTTCAAAATCTTCTACATCAGGAACATCAGGATCGACTACACCTTTATCAAGTTATAAATTTGATCTTTCATATATTAATCACCACCTTAATCATAGCTGAACCACCTGTGTGTCCAGATATGAAATCTCTTTGTGCAAGTCCAGGAGTAAAGACACTATGCAAAAAGACATGTGGTAAACCGTTTTAGTAAAAATCAAATATGTCTAATATATATATTCAGCAACAACGTCTACTCCAATCTCATCAACTTCGGGTTCTTCAAAATCTTCGACATCAGGAACATCAGGATCGACTACACCTTTATCAAGTTATAAATTTGATCTTTCATATATTATTCACCACCTCTATCATAGCTGAACCATCTGTGTGTCCAGATATGAAATCTCTTTGTGCAAGTCCAGGAGTAAAGACACTATGCAAAAAGACATGTGGTAAACCGTTTTAGTAAAAATCAAATATGTCTAATATATATATTCAGCAACAACGTCTACTCCAATCTCATCAACTTCGGGTTCTTCAAATTCTTCGACATCAGGAACATCAGGATCGACTACACCTTTATCAAGTTATAAATTTGATCTTTCATATATTAATCACCACCTTAATCATAGCTGAACCATCTGTGTGTCCAGATATGAAATCTCTTTGTGCAAGTCCAGGAGTAAAGACACTATGCAAAAAGACATGTGGTAAACCGTTTTAGTAAAAATCAAATATGTCTAATATATATATTCAGCAACAACGTCTACTCCAATCTCATCAACTTCGGGTTCTTCAAAATCTTCGACATCAGGAACATCAGGATCGACTACACCTTTATCAAGTTATAAATTTGATCATTCATATATTATTCACCACCTTAATCATAGCTGAACCATCTGTGTGTCCAGATATGAAATCTCTTTGTGCAAGTCCAGGAGTAAAGACACTATGCAAAAAGACATGTGGTAAACCGTTTTAGTAAAAATCAAATATGTCTGATATATATTCAGCAACAACGTCTACTCCAATCTCATCAACTTCGGGTTCTTCAAAATCTTCTACATCAGGAACATCAGGATCGACTACACCTTTATCAAGTTATAAATTTGATCTTTCATATATTAATCACCACCTTAATCATAGCTGAACCATCTGTGTGTCCAGATATGAAATCTCTTTGTGCAAGTCCAGGAGTAAAGACACTATGCAAAAAGACATGTGGTAAACCGTTTTAGTAAAAATCAAATATGTCTAATATATATATTCAGCAACAACGTCTACTCCAATCTCATCAACTTCGGGTTCTTCAAAATCTTCGACATCAGGAACATCAGGATCGACTACACCTTTATCAAGTTATAAATTTGATCTTTCATATATTATTCACCACCTCTATCATAGCTGAACCATCTGTGTGTCCAGATATGAAATCTCTTTGTGCAAGTCCAGGAGTAAAGACACTATGCAAAAAGACATGTGGTAAACCGTTTTAGTAAAAATCAAATATGTCTAATATATATATTCAGCAACAACGTCTACTCCAATCTCATCAACTTCGGGTTCTTCAAACTCTTCGACATCAGGAACATCAGGATCGACTACACCTTTATCAAGTTATAAATTTGATCTTTCATATATTAATCACCACCTTAATCATAGCTGAACCATCTGTGTGTCCAGATATGAAATCTCTTTGTGCAAGTCCAGGAGTAAAGACACTATGCAAAAAGACATGTGGTAAACCGTTTTAGTAAAAATCAAATATGTCTAATATATATATTCAGCAACAACGTCTACTCCAATCTCATCAACTTCGGGTTCTTCAAAATCTTCGACATCAGGAACATCAGGATCGACTACACCTTTATCAAGTTATAAATTTGATCTTTCATACATTATTCACCACCTTAATCATAGCTGAACCATCTGTGTGTCCAGATATGAAATCTCTTTGTGCAAGTCCAGGAGTAAAGACACTATGCAAAAAGACATGTGGTAAACCGTTTAGTAAAAATCAAATATGTCTAATATATATATTCAGCAACAACGTCTACTCCAATCTCATCAACTTCGGGTTCTTCAAAATCTTCTACATCAGGAACATCAGGATCGACTACACCTTTATCAAGTTATAAATTTGATCATTCATATATTATTCACCACCTTAATCATAGCTGAACCATCTGTGTGTCCAGATATGAAATCTCTTTGTGCAAGTCCAGGAGTAAAGACACTATGCAAAAAGACTTGTGGTAAACCGTTTTAGTAAAAATCAAATATGTCTAATATATATATTCAGCAACAACGTCTACTCCAATCTCATCAACTTCGGGTTCTTCAAAATCTTCGACATCAGGAACATCAGGATCGACTACACCTTTATCAAGTTATAAATTTGATCTTTCATATATTAATCACCACCTCTATCATAGCTGAACCATCTGTGTGTCCAGATATGAAATCTCTTTGTGCAAGTCCAGGAGTAAAGACACTATGCAAAAAGACATGTGGTAAACCGTTTTAGTAAAAATCAAATATGTCTAATATATATATTCAGCAACAACGTCTACTCCAATCTCCTCAACTTCGGGTTCTTCAAAATCTTCTACATCAGGAACATCAGGATCGACTACACCTTTATCAAGTTATAAATTTGATCATTCATATATTATTCACCACCTTAATCATAGCTGAACCATCTGTGTGTCCAGATATGAAATCTCTTTGTGCAAGTCCAGGAGTAAAGACACTATGCAAAAAGACATGTGGTAAACCGTTTTAGTAAAAATCAAATATGTCTAATATATATATTCAGCAACAACGTCTACTCCAATCTCATCA
The DNA here is from genome assembly GCA_959609185.1 of Schmidtea polychroa. Lineage (NCBI taxonomy): Eukaryota > Metazoa > Platyhelminthes > Tricladida > Dugesiidae > Schmidtea > Schmidtea polychroa. Next base: position 28,903 of record CAUHTR010003618.1, on the reverse strand, counting down.
ACTTCGGGTTCTTCAAAATCTTCTACATCAGGAACATCAGGATCGACTACACCTTTATCAAGTTATAAATTTGATCATTCATATATTATTCACCACCTTAATCATAGCTGAACCATCTGTGTGTCCAGATATGAAATCTCTTTGTGCAAGTCCAGGAGTAAAGACACTATGCAAAAAGACTTGTGGTAAACCGTTTTAGTAAAAATCAAATATGTCTAATATATATATTCAGCAACAACGTCTACTCCAATCTCCTCAACTTCGGGTTCTTCAAAATCTTCGACATCAGGAACATCAGGATCAACTACATCTTTATCAAGTAATAAATTTATTATCTCATACATTTTTCACCATCTTAATCATTAATATTGCTTTTATTATTATTATTATTATAAATATTATTATTATTATTATTATTATTATTATTATTATTATTATTATTATTATTATTATTATTATTATTATTATTATTATTATTATTATTATTATTATTATTATTATTATTATTATTATTATTATTATTATTATTATTATTATTTACGTCTAAGTCACATCAGAAGAATTTCTTTGTAATTAATATCACACGCTTTATTTGTACAAAATCATTGTTTGTTAAACCATTTATCGTGTCCAATAAATTGAGATTGAGCCATGATTGAATTTGAAACATTGGATAATTGTTCAACACTTCGACTAATAAACATTGGAGTTGTGTTGATCTTTTTAAGAGATCGATTGAATAGAATATCATATTCATAAGTTAGCAAGTTTATCTTTTTATTGCTCATGTCATAAATGGTTTCAGATTTTTTTTTCAGATATTTTTAAACCTTTGGGGAAATTTCATAAACATATCTTGGAGTTCCTCTTCTGTCATTTCATGATTTACAGCAATTAAATCGTTGATTTCCAATCGTTTTGAAAAATTTCCAATTATGATTTGCAACGATCTTGCGGAGCCACGATCACATGGACAAGTTTCACTACTGAAAAGACATCTCTTCGCAATATTGCTCATTGAAATACGACATATCAAACATTCATTATCATCCATATTTCACTAAGGGCAAAAATTCAAATCAAAATTATAAATCAATTCTTTAAAACCACAATTCCAGAAAACATTGCTCCAACAATCAATTTCTGGAAAACACAAAGCCACAAAGCAAAATTCAACTCAATTTTACAAAAATTCAATCAATACCATCATTAAAAAATTAGAATTTACCAACTCTTCGCGTCTGTGTGCGCACACTACCCCGAATAGCAGTCTGCTAATAATATCATTAATATTGCTTTTATTATTATTATTATTATAAATATTATTATTATTATTATTATTATTATTATTATTATTATTATTATTATTATTATTATTATTATTAATATTAATATTATTTATTATTATTATAATTAAATAAAGCTTACAAATAAATATTCATGGTATGGTGGTAGTAGCATATTGTAAAAAGCTTACCCCAATAAATTTGCAGCAAAAATTGTTGAGATGAAAAGATAAAAAATAAAAATATATAATGACATGAAAAAGAAATACCAACTAGCTTGAGATATTTCCTTTTTATTCACGCCTTTATTTGGGGATACGACTGTAAATGAGTAAGAATTATAAACCATCTCCTGAAATTTGATGCAAAGAGAATTTTTTAATATAAAATAATACTTTTCAATCTTACTCGAATCATAGGAAATACTGTAATTTTTATAACTGAATGTCTTTACGCTATGATTGTAATTACATTCAAAGGGTTTATTATATAATAAAAAAATTTCTTTGAATAAAATTTCAAGCAAAGACTTACGATTGCTATTTATTTAATGTATATTATCTGCTAATTTTATAATTATTATAATAAATTGTATTATATTAAAGATCATTAAAATTTCTTAACTTTTTCATCTTTGATCTGTTATTTACAATTTTGTTTATTTTCATTCATATAAACAATAGATTAATCTGTTGTTTTTTAACATATTGGTCCAAACGAATGAAGATAAACAAAATGATGTTGTTAACGTTACGCAAGAAGAGGTGGAAATAAAAGTAAAGTCTATAAGAAATTGTTTACTATTTATAAATGTAAAATTTAACAAAAATTCGGAAAATTTAATTGAAGTGCAAATATTAATTAAAATTGTTTAAAATCGAATAATCAATATTTCTACAAGTATTAGCAGGTTACAAATATAAATACAGTGTGGTCTCTCGTATCCGCTCATCCTCGTATCCGCCACGCTCTAATAACCGCCACATGAAAAAATTTTATATGAGAAAATTCTGATATCCACCTGTTTCTAATAATCGCCACACTTCTCTCGTATTTTTAACATAAAATTTCTTAAATTAATTTAAATGGATGGAATTTTCATTCTTTTTGTTATAATATTATTAATTTCCTTGTTAATTGCATAATTTAAATTTAAATATTTAATTTTAACATTGTTGTTTCCATCTATTATTATTTACATTAATTTTTTTCATTTTAGCCTAAAGATGACAAAAAGAAAATGTACAAGGTTGTCGATAAAAGAGAAAATTGAAAAAAGAGAAAACAGATATCTGATAGTAAAGTTGCAGAGATATTTTCGATCAAGTTTAAAAAAACTATTTCTCGGCGCACAATTAATGACATTAAAAGAAATGAAAAAAATTTTTATCAGATATGAATTCAGAATATGTAAATAATCATAAAATGCCTATCTTAAAGTATGAGTCCATTGACAGGCGTTTATCAGAATGGATAAATGAATTAGAGCAAGTGGGTGCAATTTTAAATGACGATTTATTGACTAATAAAGCATTAAAAATTGCCAACGATCTGAAAATAACAGAATTCAAAGCATCAAAAGGTTGGCTAAGAAAATTTAAAGCACGTCACAGTTTGAAACTCAGAAGATTACATGGAGAATCATATGGTCAGGTTTCATCTGATTATAACAATTTTCTCGATTTCCTTTCAAAAGAAATAGTGAATATGGTAAAGAAAATGTTTACAATGCAGATGAAACGGGTCTTTTTTATAAATTAATTCCCATCGAAAACAGTGTGTAAAAACATCCGAACAGGTTTAAATTATTGAAAGATCGATTTTCAGTGCTATTCTGTGTCAACATGACTGGCACCCACAAACACCAGCCTTTAGTCATTGGAAGATTTCAGAAACCTCGTTGTTTCAAAAACTTTGATCCTTCATTTTTTGTAAATTATAAACATTCTATCAGATCCTGGATGACAGCTAAAATTTTTAACAACTGGCTTTTAGAATGGATTTCAAATTAGGAAAAATATCTAAAAAGGTTTTATTAATAATTGACAATTGTCCTGCTCATAGAATAGACGTTGAATTAAAATCGATAGAGGTTATTTTTACCTCCTAATGCAACTGCTAAAATTCAACCATTGGATCAAGGTATAATTAAATCTTTTAAAACTCTGTTCTTATCTAAAAGGTTATGTGACATTATAGAAAAAGTCGAAAGTGGAGTGGACACTTTTAATGCCTATAAAAAGCTATCCATCAAAGATGCTATACTTTTTATTTATTTTTCATGGAAGGAAGTTACCGAAATGTGTATCATCAATTGTTTTAGACATGCAAATTGGTACATGTCAGAGATAAATGAAAATTCAAGTTTAGCTGAGGATTGTCATATTGAAAATTACGATGAGTTCATTTCCATAGCTAATGTAACTGATCCTATAGGGGAAGATGAGTTTCTTCAGATAGAATTTAATGAAAATGATGTCTTATTAGAAAAAATAAACAATTTTGAGGAGGGTAATATTACAAGTGTCTGTGCTGATAAAGATGAGGTTGATGATTTAGCGGAAGATAAAGACACTGGTAATCCAAAAAATATCACTAAAAAAGAAGCTTATCAAGCTTTTCAANCTTATCAAGCTTTTCAAGTAATCAAAGATTTTTTCAATCAACCAGGAAAATTTGACGTTAATGGTGTTATTGGATTAAATGAAATAAGCAAGGCCTTGAAAAAGGACGAAAAAATGCAATTTAAGAAATTGGGTGATTAGAAAATAAATATTGCACAGTTAACACTTATTTTTATAAAAATGTACATAATTATTTCATAACAATCACGCATTTTTTGTAAAAAATAAAATACGTTATTCATAAAATCGATTGGTTTTTCCCAGATGAATAAATAAAGCAATTGATATTATTAAATAAACTTTTGAATTTTGATTCGATTTTGTTATCTCAACATTTTTAAAAATGTTTTTTCGGATTCTAATATCCGCTATTTTCTAATATCCGCCACGTTTTTTCGAAGTCCCATTTTTGGCGGATGTGAGAGACTTCACTGTATAAAAATTAATATAATGATTTTAAATCTTATTTAAGAAATTCAAACTAATTAATCGATTAATTGAAATACAATGATAAAATTTATTGATAAACAAATTTAAGAGCTTGAAAGCAATGCTGGGCGCTTAGGGGAGTGTAGACGCCTTCCTAAACGCCCGTGATGATTGTTGCCATTAAACCACCTGTGTACCTTTTGTGAAAACCATGTTGATGCTGTACACAATGGCTGGGAATCCATGAGCAGGTGAGCTCCTGTGTTAGAACTAATCCTCATGATATTCTCCATACGGGTTCAGGAAGTCCGATAGTAGGCCTTACTTCGACATTAATTGTGCGCGATATAGTACGCTCAAGAACCCCTGGTTCAGTGAGGTTAATTTCAGTCTATATCTCATTCGAATTCACATCATTATTCCGCCCAGATCTCATCCCTCTGAAGACAGGCCATTGAACTACATCATTTAATTTAAGGAACAGAACCAATATATTACATATAAGACATTTAATTTACATTCATACATTTAGACAGACAGAAATATTTGTTACTCCTAGTTTCAAAGTAAATGACAACCAAATGTGTCGAAGTGGTCACAACACTGAATGAATCTATACTGCTGGAAATTCCCATTCTACTGTGTCGATCTATGACATTGAGATGGTACAATGTTGGCGTACACTCCTGATTTGCGTTGATTAACTAAAATGCACTACCCTCAACTTTTCGCATTATAGCATCAATATCAATCTCTAACTGCGGGTTGATCACCCATGGGTGTTTCTTGCCGGTAGGATCCTATAAGAAGATGGATCAATTAAGGCTGAAACTGGATCAGATCTGAGTTTGGTGGAGAGCGGAACTGCAAACAGGGCGGCCTTGACAGCAGCTAATTTGTCTTGTTTCCGTTTAATTTGTTCAGCGCGTGTGAGACGCTTCCATTTTGCTCGGACAACAGGAATAGGAGTTGTTGATGAAACTGCAAGAACTGGTGGGAGAGTGACCGGTTTCGGTGTCTGGACTGAAATCGTACTCGTTCCAACATATACGACACCTGGAGTCCTCGAAGGAGATAGTTCGACTCCATGACTCGAGCATGAATACTTTTAGGCACTCTAGAATCATCAGACCAATGATGAATCTGAAAAATATTATCCCTCTCAGAAATTGGGTATTCGGCGACTCGCTTCCGTAACTCGGCTTCGGAGTAAATGTGATAGAGTGTTTCCGACTGGGCCTTGATAGTGAGTCGCTGGCTTCGATTTCCTCCAGCAAACTATCTCGACAGTGCTCTAGACGTAGGACTTTTCGATTTCCTTCCTTCATCTGTGGTGGGGTGAACCACGCTCCTTCCAGAAAGTCGATACGTTTCTTAAGATCCCCAACCTCTGTACGTTAAAAGTTATCTTTACCCTCACCCGACTTGTCAGACCCAATCTGTGGTCTCTCCACCCCTGGCTTTCGTCATTAAATTGCATAATCACAACAAGGGTTTCCCAGGATTTACAGATTTTGATGAATTACGGTACCTTGGTTCGTGCATATGGCAAAAACATATGACATACTGAAGATATGGCAAAAATCTGGATTCACATTAATACGTTCATTCCCACGGCGACGTTACGTAATTACGAAGGTCTCAGTGGCTCGCGCATACGCAAGGTTTCTGAAATATTCGGGAATCTCGTCAGTGTTCATATGATTTCATTCGGCACAACGTGCAGTTCGTGTTTCAATCAGTCTCTTACGTGATTTATGGATTTTCTACGAGAAGTTACGATAACATTCTAGGTGTTTCAGACGATGGACTACTACTAAGCTCTTTACCGACTCCATTCATGCTTTCTGGGTTGAAAAGATTCGTGAGTTTGTCCAATACTTTCCGCGCTCAAGGTGGTCTAACACATGGAATTTTTCTATATCTCGCATGTTAATTCCGATCTAATTTCTGCCCCAGTATTACGATTCATCCAGTATTCAAATCCTCATTCTCTACTCAGCTATAGTGCCAATTCTTAGTTATTCATTAGTTTCTCTTCCCAAAACCTTTATATGGACATTCCTTTTTACCATCGATGTGCCAAACTGTCAGAACATCCACTGTCCATCGTCATGGGTGCCAACGGTTCACAAACGTTCGTTCAATCTGGTCACATAATAATAAAAAGTTTTTATTCTCAATAAAATTATTACTTATGGTTATTTTAATATTATTTGAAAATCCTTCATTACTAATGGACAAAAGAGAAAAATCGAAAACTTTATAACTAATACATTTAATTATGTTATTAACTCCTGATTACACATTACGATTACATTATGAAACAAAGCATAAAATACCAATAGAACATCAATAAAATTTACATTTATCTTCCGTGGGAACAAAATTGAATAAAATAGATGAACTGTGATTTCTGGCTAAATGTACAGGTTACCTAGTGACGTGGAAAAAATAACATTAGGAAAATCAACTAAGTTCTTAGTATATATACTAATTTCTTTACCATTTTTGTCCAATCAGGATTAAGCAGGTGTGCAAATTGCATTTTTCTCTATTTTAATTGTTGTTTTAATGTTTTTATTTTAATTTATTTTGTTTTATTCTTCTTAATTTAATTTTATCTGCTCAATCCTGATGACCATCTTATTAAATATTTTTTCCTGTTTTATTTTAATTTCTAATCTAAAAGTATTCCTTTTTCGTTATTTTTAATTTAATTATTATTTTTAATTTACTCTTTATTTATTTAATTTAGTTACTATTTGTCTACTTTGATTTCTTATTATTTTTCTAAACTTACTCTATTTTATTTATCTTCGTTTTCAATTTAATTGATAATTCTATTCTATTTTATTTATAATTATTTTAAATTAATTGCTATCCTTAACCTATTTTATCTTTGATTGTTTTAAATTGATTTTCATTTTATGCAGTTTGTAGAAAAAATATATCAGCCGAAGATTGCAATTTTAAAATAGAAATAAACTAGAGTAGAAATTGGAGTGACAAATGTTGAATTGATAAATTAGATTTGGATGAAATTAATAACCAAGATTATCGGGAGTTGAGATAAAATTTAAGTTTGATGAAGGATTATTTGAAAATAGTGAAAAGAATCAACGCTCACAAGGGCATGGATGTTATTTGTCGTATATTTATCTCCTGCTTCTTCATGAACACATAAAGCCATCCGTGCTTTTATTATATACAATCCAATCAACGTATATCCTTCCTTCTCGCAGATGAGACATTTATTTTTAGAGGGCATTCAAATCTTCTATTTTCTTTTTTCGGTGTCGTAAACCACAGATTGGTTGGATCTTTTGGAAAGGTGTATTATTTGAATCTGTATATTGCTGCTATTTTGGGTGTTCTCTTTTATAATTTACTCCTTCTTGAAACCAGTGTTTGTTATCTTCTCAATAGTCTGTTTGCATAACATTTGCATTAGCCTTTATATCTCTCGTGTTTGCCGTTTTCTATCTATATTTTCGAATGGTTTTGCTAATATTATTGTTTTTCTATTTTCATTCCTGATTTTTTATCTAATGCTTCTTTAATATGGTCACGGCACATTTCATGATAATATATTGTACTATATCTTTTACGTTATGTTCGAGTCATAAACTTCAGTAATCAGTTTACGTAATCTAATTTTGAATGCTTCAAATCTTTCATGTTTTCCTTGTTTAATAACACCGAGTTTTGGGATCTTGCTTAATATAGAACTCTTGGTCGTGAATATCTTTAAGAACCATATCTTAGCCCAGATCTTTGTCATTTCTTTCGACTGTGTAAATTTTGTTTCTTTTCACAGGTCGTCAATTAGTAATTTATCGAGAACAGCTATCAGCTGTTGATTTTCCGTTTGTAACCATGTCTTCATATCACCTAACCATTTTTCAGCTTCTTCGTAACTTTTTTTTTATCAAAACGTCTTATAATCTAGAAGTTCAAATATAAATTTTCCGAAGTGATTCCCATGATTCTCTATGAGTTTGGCTTATTGTTACCATATTAATTAATTTTACATCTAATGAATTCTTGATTAAAATTTCAAATTTTTGTTAATTACAAAATTTGAAAGATTTCCCTCTTTATCCAATTTTTAAAACAAAACAGAATTATTGAAAAGATATATATTTTAATATTAGAAAATATATAAAATATTATAAATACTTATTTTAATTAAAAGTTTCTAACTGCCCTAATATGTTTAAAGCTTGACAAAGGTTTCATAAAAATAAATTTGATGTCTAGGTTCGAAATCGACCCCAACAACTTCCGTTACTTGCTCACCAGTCATTGGACTAAGTAAGTATCATTTTAACAAATTTCTAATGACAATTAATTTTTTGTCTCTAGCTGAAAATCCTGAATGTTCAAAAATGGCAATGCATTGCAATAATTCGGGGGTTAAAGATTTATGTCCTATCACATGTGGTAAATAATTTTTTTAGTTTATTTTTTTAATAAGTAATTATTTTTTATTCTAGTTTGATGGGAAAATAAAATAGATTGTGAGAATGTCATTAAATTTATTAATTAAATTGATTAATTAATTAAATTAATATTATTAACAATTTAATTAAAGATTATGTGTATGTATGTTGTCGTTGATGTGGTTTGTTGAATTCCTATTTATATATTACTACCAGTGTCGTATTAACCCATGACCGGGTCCCTCGACATTCCCCAGCGAATTTCACGCTCTTCTTGAATGAAATAAAATATGTCAGGGAAAATTTGCAAAATACAATAAAAATGCACTTGATAAAGTTTGGTTAACTTAGAGTGGGAGCTAAGTTAGGCCCCAGGTAAACTGCAAACTGCACTGTAGCTTTCTTATTATAAAAAACGTATACTTTTAATTATGAAATGGTTATACGGTTACACCTATTTAGGTAAGCACAATTGAAGTTAAGAAATTAATACAAACTTTCTAAAAATTATTTTAAAAGGGGGGATTTAGCAGCAGTCTGATTGTTGTGGCATGGAATAGAAATTTTTTAAATGTTGAATTTTCGATTGTGTAGCATTGCCATGGTATGGCTAAAGTTTGCATGAGACACTACTCTCGGTGGGCTCTTAAGCTCTAGTTTAGACAGCCTTATGGGTAAAATACGGCTTTGATTACTACATTTAAAGATTTTCCTAGACAGATGTGTTTTGAAAAGTAATATAGAAACAATTATTTTGTGAAGTAATAAAATATAATTATAATTTGATTTGTAATTATGAACACAATAAATATGAGAAGTGATGTTAGTATCTTCTTTCCCTGAACTTCGGGTGTTCATTGTATCAATCATTAAATTATAAATAAATTCACACTTTTAAAATGTATATCCAAACTATACAATTTATCTTGATAGGATCTTTTTAAATATTTATACATACATTCAACATACGATTTTTATTACAGTATTTTTTATTTATTTTTCTAATTAATTTCAGTTATATTTTAATAAACCTATGTATTTAATAAAACTTTATGAAACTTTTTATTGTAATTTTAAATTTGATTTTAACTATTCTAATAATTAAAAGTTTTACTTGATAATTATTTTTTCTCTAAAAGAATTGTTTCCTTTACAAAATACTTATTTTATTACAATTGATTTATAGAAATCCATAGAGTATTTTTAAACATATCACACGTAAAATAGCTAATAAAAGTGATTAAAGGAAATCTACTGATTCGGATGATTTCGAAATCAAAATTAAAACAGTTCAAATTTCAAATTTTATGAAAAATACATTTTTTCGGTCCAAGAATGGGACTTTTGACCAATCTACTTATAAAATAAATGTTATTGCTGAAAACCTATGCTATTTCTGTCATAAATTACAATTTATTTGGAAATTTTATTATTTAATATTTTTTACATTTTCTCGCAGGAAAACATAACTCTTGCTTGGTGGGAAAACACTTAATTTTTGACTTTGAAATGTTAGATATAAAAATTTATTTTTCTATTTTCAGGTGAATGTGCATCAACTGTTTCACAGCATACTGAAGCTTCTACACAACCGAGATTATCAAGTAAATAATTTTAAATTTGCTTATTGTTGGGTTATTAATAATAATAGTCAGTTAGTTGCTGACTCCTTGGTTCTTTAAGTTCAATAATCATTAACACTCCCAATTAGGGTTACCACCTCTCCGGTTTCATCCGGGGATCTCTGTTTTTATCCTCATAACTCCGGTCTACGGTCGGGTCAAGCCATTTCTCCGTTTTTTTATATTAGTTCTTTTAAAGTGACTTAAAATATTTTACATCAGAAATTTGAAATTATACATTCATTTAGTCCGTTGGGTATTTAGCGAGAATACTTTTCAGGGAGTCCCAGTGTCTGTTGATAATTAAATAATTTTTACAAACTTTGAATAAAATGTACATTTCAATTACCACTTTCAAAAGAAACACTTTCATTGATTTGACTGACTCTGCTGGTAATTACTAAAATACGGATTTGTCTAAAATTAATCTATTGATTAGTTTATATTTAATGCAGTGCTTTTTTCTGACGGAACGCTCCGGAACGGCGTTGCGGCACCTCTTTTCGTTGAATGATTTTAAAAAAGTGGCATATGTTTTGGTATTTTGTCATATTTCTATTTCTGACATTTCAAATAGTCAATTACAATCAAATTAAAAGTAGTAGTCGTACGCCAAATCGAGTGAATCATAACTCCGTGTGTTATTACTATTATATAAAACACGGTCACGGTAAATATACGCCATTAATATACTACGTCATTACTAATAACTAATAAGTGTATATTCTGTGTCCTGTACAATTATTTTATTTGTTAGATAATTTCAGCGTCATTTTTTTGCATATAAAGGATAGTACAGAAAAAAAGCACTGATTATTGTATATATATATATAATGTACATAGCATATATAATGTATATGTTATAAGCGACGAGGATCAAAAAGTTCAAGGAAAATAGTTTAAGCCGAATGAGTAATTAATAGAAAAGACTGTACTTCTATTACACATTGGTATCATTTGCAATATTAGATTTATTTTTGAAATATATCAATTTCTTTTGCATTTTTGGGACTTTCTAGAAAGTGTTCACGGGCCGAAAGATAGAACCTGACCATAAGTGGTACAGGTCTGGTTAAATGAATAATTAAAAAATGTAAAATTAAGATTTGATGGAAATATACTTTTATAATTTGAAAATACCTTTCAATTGCCTTAGAGATCTTGGGAGTCCCTACGCAATTGTAATGTGCGATTCTTAGTACAAGTTGGTTTTCAGTTCATTTTTTAATTCGACCATCATAGTTATATAATTGACTCTCCAAATATAAATTTGGATTTTTCATATTGTTCAATATTTTTCAGTAACATTTGATTACATTTCAGATTCATCATTTTCAAAAGAATGGCATCTATGGTCAAATTATATCTTTCATTTCTAGCTCCAAATTATTTAATAGGTTTCAGTGGTAACTTTACTTTTAGTATCATATACATTTTTAGGTACTATACCTTTTCTTCTTTTTACGTATACAGTCATCATCTCACATCTTTTAGTACAATAAAAATGGTTTTTTTATTATCGCTTTGGGCTTATGTCTTTCTAAGTGATCACTTCATGAAATTCCTTTACAGTTTTAATTTTTTTAGCTTGTTCTTTATTTGTGAAATGTCCTTACAAATTCGTACTTTGAAATTATTAAAGGCTGGAGACAATAAACTTCTTTTTTTCGTTTTGATTGTTTATTTGAAATATATTATAATGGTTATTTTTTGTTCACCTTGTATCTGATTTTGTTTTCTTTTAACATTTCATTTATTTTCACAGCGACTATAGATCAAATTAGTGTTACGTAAGGGAAAAATTGATCTATAGTCGTAATAAAAATAAATGAAATGTTAAAATAATATAAATAATTAAAAATACCAATATTGTAATATTTTAATTATTATTTCATTCTATTTTGTAAAGAATAACCCGAAAACCTAAAAGAAATTATGAATAATATATTTTTATGCCTGCCACATTATTAAAAATAATTTCATAAAATATTTTGATTAATAAATTTACAAAACCCAAATTTTAAAAATTTTTTATAGCTGAATTTAGTGGATGCACGAAACTGAAAGATCAGTGCAAAAATCCTGGAGTAGCGATGTTATGCCCGAAAATTTGTGCTGGTTAATGGTAAATCAAGTAATATATTATTTAAAACTTTAATAAAATACATTGTGCATATTATTTACATTTTAATAAAATTATGAAATCGAAAATAAAACTCAATAAGATAAATATTTTTGATTTTGTTTGGAACCAGGGTCGTAGTTAGGGACAGGAGAGATAGATCTCTCGGGAGCTAAAATGATGTCTGAAAATTTTGCTATTGAGGAATTTGGAACATATATTGCATTAATGTAGTCCGTCGTTTCGTTATGTACTATTTCATTATTGTAATAAAGCCTGCTATGTCATCAGAGTAAACTAATCTGGGATAATGATGATAAAGTTGACTGACTTTAATTTTACTATTTTGTTTTATTTGCATACATCAATGAAACAAGATCGTCTTAGTGATATTACATTTCTCAGTATTGAACGAAATGAGATAGAAGTGTAATTTTGAGGAAATTATTGGCCAGTTTGCTATGAGCATTCTACAATCTTTAAGTGTGGACACCACGCCGCTTATAATAAATATATAATTGTTAATACTTATTGCTTGACTAATATGACTTAAAGCGTCTGCAAAATTTATTCTTCTCTTGAGTAACTGCTATAGCCCATCGGATAACTTTTACTTATTTAATAAAATAATTGTTTTTAGTGTTGGGGACGTAAAACACGGAACCGAAAATAAATAAACACTTACAAATTTCTGAATTTATAAATATAAACCAGTTAGTCGTTAAATATCGTTAAAACTAATATGTTTTTCTTAATAAAAGTCTTTGGGCTAAACTTTCTTTTTTTATCATCCCCTTAATTATTTTCTGAATTTTATCTTGAATATTTTGCTAAATAGAAACTAGGATTCTTTTATTTATAATAATAATAATAATAATAATAATAATAATAATAATAATAATAATAATAATAATAATAATAATAATAATAATAATAATAATAATAATAATAATAATAATAATAATAATAATAATAATAATAATAATAATAATAATAATAATAATAATAATAATAATAATAATAATAATAATAATAATAATAATAATAAGAAGAAGAAGAAGAAGAAGAAGAAGAAGAAGAAGAAGAAGAAGAAGAAGAAGAAGAACTAATACCATAAACTTAAACATGGCACTTATTTAAATAATAGAAATCACTAAGACATCACTTATACGATATATTTCGACAAGCTCACCATCATCATTGCGTAGGAAAGAAAAGATTATATAGATTTTTAATTCATTACTCTCTCCAACAAAATTTTATCAAAAATTTTTTACGAAAACAAATTTTTTTGTATTTTGTTAATTTTATAGGGCCAAATTCAATTTTGACATTTTTTAATATTTACCAATTAAATTTTAATAAAATGCCGTTTTACTTTTTTATGAAATGTGTAATGTAAAGTGAAATATTGACAGTATGTTGAACTAAAAAAATAATGAATGTATATAAAATAGTCTTGGCTGTATAATCTCAAAAATGTTTTATCACACTAGATAATCTGTGACAGAACTTCGAATCACGCACTAAAGACCAGTAGTATTCAGCAAGTAATGCAGGTTGAGGGCTTTCCTTTATAACGACTTTCCAACTCACTGATTTTTTTATGTAATTGTTCACTATGCTTGTTAGATATATCACACATGTTTTCATAAAGAAATTTAAGTTGATAATCCATAAAGTAAAGTTTGAGTGACATATTTACAGCTTTATGTCGTTCAAGAAAACCTTTACAAACATTGCTTTTAGACCACTTGTCAGTATGTCATTAAAGTGCTGGTCGAAAACCGGTTGCCTCAACTATGGTCTGATGAAAACACGTTCTGTTACTTTTGCAGAACTCAGTTTGTGAAATTTTTTCTTCAAAAAGTGCAATGCATCACAAAGTTTGTGAATGGATTTCACAAACGGTTTCATGAGGCATAATTTGATATTTAGAGGTTGTTTCGACCAGTCAGAGGGGGGAATGACGTCTACCTTTGACTGGCATTTTTGTTTTGGTTTTTGTTTTAAAGGAGATTTCGTTTAAAATTGAAAGTGTTGGTAAAATTAATATTCATCCAGTGGCTTTTTTTTCAATAACTGATGCATTTGAAAGAAGGTCTGACGTAAATTCTCGTGTAATTGGTACTCTTTTAGGATATACCGACAGTAGAGACATTCATGTCACAAATTCATTTGCTGTTCCACATACTGAAAATGATACAGAAGTTTTCATGTCAATTGAATTTAACCAAACCATGATTGGTTTGAATGGGAAAGTTAATCCCAGCGAAAAAATTGTTGGTTGGTATTCTACTGGATCAGAAGTAACTCCGCATTCTAAATTAGTTCACGAAGATTATTGCCAAAAGTTATGTCGTAAACAGTGCGTATTTTTACTGGTCGACACCAGTATGCAATCTTTAGATGTTGTTATTAAAGCTTACACTAGTCGTCCTATTGGTGTACCGAATAAAAGTAATGGAGTTATGTTTGTCCCTATAAAATACAAATAATTGCTCATGAATCTGAAAGATACGCATTGGATTTAATGAAAGAAGGATTAAGTAATAAAAAAGGCACGTTAATATGAAACCTGATTTATCTCAGGTGATAAATGTAAGTAGTAATGTACTTGAAATGATAACAGTTGTGTTGGATTATGTTTCAAAAGTCGTTAATAAAGAAAATCCTGAAGTTCCTGTTTTTAATATATCATCAGGACATAGATGTTTATTTTGTTCCATTTTCAATAAAATTTCTGAAGTTCCTGTTCTAAAGATTCTCTTTACAAATTCTCTTTTTTGTGTTTACTTAAATCAGAGGTATTAATATAAGCTTTTTTGATGAAACAATCGAAAGATAAGCAACATATTTAGTCCAACAATAAAGTAATTACTTTTAAGCTATGTTTTGTCTTTGTAGTTGCTATGTATTGCTTATGAATTTTAGATGCATAGGAAACAACATATCTTGATACATGTTGCTTCTAGTCCAGATAAGATAGCAAAAGCTTTTAGATCTATTCTTATCCTATAATGATGCTTATTATCTTCTCATTATTTACTTACACTTAGGCAGCCGTATGGTCAAATTCACCAGGTTTCAAACATTTTTTTACCCCATAAATCACTAATGCGTCGAATGCAATTTGGGTTTGAAACAAAAGATCCTTCACACCGATGATATTCTTTCT
Organism: Schmidtea polychroa; assembly: GCA_959609185.1. Lineage (NCBI taxonomy): Eukaryota > Metazoa > Platyhelminthes > Tricladida > Dugesiidae > Schmidtea > Schmidtea polychroa. The sequence continues at coordinate 13,197 of CAUHTR010003618.1, read as the reverse complement.
TCATTGCTTCACACAAATTGTTACATTATGATTATTTTGTTTTAGAAGTAATAATTTCACAAATGGGAAAAATTCTTAAGTGTTATTTATTAAATTAAGAAATCCGTCAATTTGATGGGTGTCCGTAGAGATATGGATATAGCGACTAGATTTCTTAAATAAGAAGTCTCGGAAAATAAAAATACAGTAAATATATTTAAACTGTTCAATTATAAAAAGTCGTAGAAAATTTGATACAATTCGGATACAATAATCTTGTCTATAAAATTGTATATAACACCTTCCCAATAATTATCAAAAAATTTTATAAAATTTTAAATTTAGATAATCCATTTTACTCATTATACACTTTCTTTGATCACTGATATTAATCAATCCTTTCGGTCTATAGTGTTCAAAAACAGGTGTACAGTGATGGTGGGTAGTCACTCCTATATATGTGAACTGCTCCCTTGGCATTTTAATTGATAAACAAGATTCTAACACAATCCAATCACGGTTTGAAATTCAGTGAGAAATGCAAGGTACAAACAACACTACTCGGAATTACTCTTTTCATTCAGACTATCCAACCCTTTATCAGCATATACTCACAATCCCTTTACAAATAATATAATACAAGTATTTAAATAAAATTATTAGTGTAAGTTAAGAAAAAGTAATTTTTTAAAATTCCATGAAATCAAGTTATAGTTATTTCTTTTAAATATTTTTAAAATATTTTTTAAATTTTTATAAATATATTTTAGTTCACATATTTATTTATTTTAGATATTTGGGAGATTTCATTCATTGAAATACTGTTTTCATTTGTTAATGATTTTTAGGTTTTGTTCAAATAAATGACAGTTATTTGTTTTTCAATTTCTTTCTTCATTTTTGATTTAGAAAAAATTACACGATTCATAAAAAGTTACCACATTTCATTTAACAACATTTTTAGGAATTTGAAGATTTCAAATTAAATTAATTAAAATTAATTAATTTTTATGAATTTGAGCATAAATGCCTCAGAAAATGATAACATATGAGGATAAATGCCAAAAACAAAATGTAGAGTATATTATCCCACAATAAATGAACGGGAAAACTCTTGCAAAAGTGATACTGTGTAGAAAGGTGTTGACAAGTAAGTAAACAGAAAATTATTTTTACTCCAGTGTCAGAAAGAAGAACTGAATCAACTACAAATGAGAACAAGTGCGATCATCATAATTAATAGATGACAACAAAACAAGTACATATCTCAACCAAACACGAGGGGTAGCACAAAAATCTAATGCCTAAACTCGGAAGAGATATGAAGTCGACGTTGGATAAAGAATACGCAGTCAATATAATTTAATTAAACGGAAGACATCGATAAATAACGTAGTTAAAAGAAAAACTGTAGGATGTCAAACAAGACGTAAAGGAGGTTCAAAAGACAATTATTATCTTGCAAAAACGAAAGATAGAAACCTTAAAGATCAATCATATTATATTTCAGTGATTCATCAATCGTTTGCTAGAAAAGTCTAAAATGTAATGTTAAAATTTTGGAATTTAAAATCAGGTCAAAGATGTTAACATTCCCATTCGTTATTTATTCAAATTTTGAATATGTTGGTCTTGCATGCAACAAATGGAATATATCTAGAAGAATCAATGAATCATTCCCTGTAGTATTTCATAATTTTTTGGGTTATGATTTGCATTATATCCTCAAATATGGCTTAAATCTGTTTGCTGATTGATATTTATATTGTATTCTACTTAATAATAAGAGGTTTCCATCTCTTATTGCATATATTGATGGAATTTTTACACTAATACACAATTCCATCGCTTTACGAAGTATCTTTTTAAGACGTTTCGCTATAACGAATTTAGAAAAAATTCACAGTCTCTGTTTAAGAAAAAAAAATTCGATTTACGAATTTTTGTTTTTTATTTAATTAGGAAAATCATACCTTACGAATATACTGAAACAGAATACGAAATAAAACAAACGAATCACCGTATTTTTCGGACCATAAGGCGCAATATCAATGATCGACTACTAACGGTTTTATTTTCATACATAAGGCGCACACAATAAATGACACAAAACTCCGATAAGTCAAACTTTATTCAACTCTTTCACAAAAACTCTCAGCATTGTTCAGTGTTACTCACATAAAATACAAAACAATACACTGAGTTTTTTGGTTTATTCTATTCCTCTACCTAAAATTCATCAAATTTGTTGAGGTCTGTAAATTAAAATTAAAAATTTAAATAAAATTTAGGATAATAATTCAAATGGAAAGTAAGCGAGGAAAAATGGCAAATAAAAGCGGGATCGTGCACAGAATTAATAGTAAAGGAAAGTGCGATGGAAACAGTATTAGAAAATGCAAAAAGCAATTACGAAAGGCGAGAATCCGGAAATCCGAGAAAAATCAATAAATGGAAAAATCATCGAAATCGAATGGGAAAAACGGGACAGGTATAGATTAGCTAATGGTCAACAAGATGACGGTTAGGGATTTATCAGAAAAGGGTTAAGAAGGGTCGAAAAACATTCAAACGTATGAAAACAGAAAACGTTAATTAATTAATTAATTGGCTAATGGAAAACCCGAGCTAATGGGAAACCCGAGCCAATGGAGAACCCGAGAGATAAAGGAAACCCGAGCTGGGTAAACAAGAAGAAAGGCAAACAAAAGGAAGATTTGGGCCCATTAGCTTGACACAATGATTAATGGGAAAAGAGTAAGGAGAAGATAGCGCGCGTAGGAAGACCGGTAGGGCCATTAATTATCTGGATTCGTTGGACCATTATGGATGACAGCCGAAGCAAACACGTAGGAGAAAATGTCAAACGAAAGATTGGCTCGGCAATAACCATTTGTCATCCTGATTTCGAGGAGTATATAAGCAAAGGGAAAATCAGAGAAAATCGGCATTCTGCCTCAGCTAGGGTTCGAAGAATTAGACTGTAGGAAACGTGGTAAACGAATTAGGGAAGTAGGGAAAAAGAAGAAATAGAATTAAGAATACGGAAAGGCGAAAAGGGATCAAACCAAAGAGAAACCGAGGAAAAAAGAGAGTCAAGAGAACTAAAGGATCAAAAGGTGAATATTGTTTGTTTGCAAAGCATCAACGCCGAGCGGAGAATCGTATAAAACTTTGATTGGTAATTGTAGAGTGATAATAATTTGTGAACCTGTTGTTTCAATATACGTTGGGTCGTTCATTGTTTTAATTTAAAGAACACCAGGAGTCAGAGAGAACCGACTTGAAATAATCCAAAACCCAACAAATTCTTCATCTTTTTTAGATTATAGAAACTTTTATATTTCGGATTTAGTTGTAAAATCGGTTCTAGGTTAGGAAGCCAGAAAGCACAACCATACATTAGGCGCGCCGTATTATAAGGCGCACTGACGATTTTTAAGAAAATTAAAGGATTTTAAGTGCGCCTTATGGTCCGAAAAATACGGTATGTATTTATTGTTGTGATTACTTAAATATTATAGGTAGAAAATTAATATTTTGTATAAATTAGATTTCCTTATTTATTTAAACAATTTTTGTTGTATATTTGAGCTTATATATTTTTATTACTAATTTTATTCGAAAGTGTCAGGATTTAACTAAATATACACCGATCCCACGCTTAACAAATTTCGATTTACGTTAAATTTTTTGGGAACGAATTAATTTGTTAAGCGGGGGATTAGTGTAATGGAATCATGAGGAATATTTTCATATAATTATGTCACAAAACAAGAAGTTCTGAAACAATGACAGGGTGTCTTCCATCTTGGAAGTTATAAACTAAAAGAAATAGTAGAAAATTGAATGTTAAACATTGATGAATTATCAGTAAAATGATCTAAAATTAAATTTATTTCTATTAACTAGTTTCTTCCAGTAGTTTCGAGCCAAATCCTAGATTTATAGCGAATTGGAGCGACTAAACATTTGTGGAATTCCTAGTAAAACATTGACTTCATTATCTATGAACCCATTTAGTTGATACAATAAGAATCCGTGGTGGTTTGATGTTTATGAACAAATATTATGAATTAATTAATGAAAATGCAGAGTTATGATACAGAGACATCAATAACTTATTTCAGAGTTAGCCTTCTGGTGAATATAAATTTGAATTCGGTCAATTTTGATAAGAAAAGAATGCCGGAAGTTACAATTAGAAACTTCCATGTGATCATACTGTAGGTCTTACAGTGTAGGAGTTTATTTAAGAATTCTATAGGTTTTACATTATAGGATATTTATGATTTCTTAGCTGATTTGTCGGTAGCAACTGAGAAAATGAGTGCTCATCATCCAAAAAAGATTTATACATATCCTTTGGTGATTACTTCAAATTTTTTGTCGATGGGCGTTAAAGTAATTAGTAAACATCTTCGTAAAATTCGAATTGTCTAATTTTCCTACTCTTTACTCAATATATAGTGCTTTCCTTTCTTGGACCCACTGGTATTGGCCCAACATTGTCGTTTGCTTTTTTTATTGGCACTCTATCCCGCTTACTGGCGCAATTAAATTAGCATTGACCAAAATTTCGAAAAGCAGAATAATTAGTAGTGGGGATATATCCCTCACGACCACAGGCCTCCCACTGTTTTCATATTTTATGGCTATTTTACCCCAAAAAACGTACAAAAAAACACTAAAAACCCTTAAAAACGCACATTTTTTATTTTGCTCTATTTCGCAAAATTTAAAAAATATGGATTTAAGTCTACAAAACGGAGAAAAATGCCGATAAAGCTATGAAAAGCGTATATCGGCCTGCGGTCGTGAGGGATATATCCCCACTACTCGGAGGAACTATAGGTCTTGGTGAATACAATACTGGTGAATCCTATCTTGCGAATGCGGTCTTGGTGAATACAGGTCTTGGTGCTACGGTCTTGGTGATTGCTGGTCTTGGTGATTGCTGGTCTTGGTGATAAATAAAATAAAAAAATAAAAAATAAAAATAAAAATATAAAAAAATTAAAAATTAAAAAAATAAAAATAGAAAAATAGAAAACATAGGATCCAGTAAAAAAATTTATTCTAAAAATGAACTGTAATATTTGCAATAAAGTTTTTAAAAATAAAACAGGATTAATTTCCCACTGTAAGTCGAAGGCTCACTTACTAAAAGAAAATAATCTTAATGACACAAATTCAAAACTCTGTCCTAAATGTAAAGGAAGATATCTACATTCAGGATATAATAAACATTTTGAAAATTGTATCGGGAGACTTAGAGAAGTATTTACATGCCCTCATTGCAACTTTTCAACAAAAATAAATTTCTACTATTTAAAACATTTAAAAGAACATATAAAAGAAAATCCCGAGGATGAGGAATGTTATTCAGAAGGAGAACCTGATCATGTTGAAAGAGAAAAATACAACTGGGATAATTTTAATCATATAGATGAATTTAAATTAAAAATAATGGACCTGCAACCCCTGGAGAATATATAAAGAGAAATAAAAAAATATAAAAGATTCTTTCTGTGAGGCTTTAAAAAATTATAAACCGACAAGGTATAATGTTATAAAATATAAAATCACAATAAAAGCAAAATACTGGAGAGCCCAAGGAGCCCAAGAAGACACAATTCCTTTAGATGTTGAAATCCCAATGCCTTTTAAATATTTATTTTCAACTAGAGGATTTAATAAAAGCATCAAAGAATAATTCAAGCAGTCGAAGCAAAACAAGAAGAGATTGAAAATGAATTAGGAGATTCAAACTTAGTATTTCAATCCTTCCAATCTTTAGTGATTGATTATTGGAGGGGATTACCACCTAATCCTAAATCCTATATTCCTACACCCTTTAAATCTAAAAATGTTATAAATGTGCAGAATAAGGATAACAAATGTTTCATGTGGTCAATACTTGCACATTTACATCCTCAAACCGAAAACCCCCAAAGAGTTTCAAAATACAAAGAATATGAAAATGAATTAATATTCCCAGGAGGACCAGAAGGCCAAGGAGGATTCATGCATCCAATGAAACTAGAAGATATTCCAGAATTTGAAAAACTAAATAATCTTAAACTTAATATTTATGAACATGTTAAAGGATGGGGACGTGGATGCAGAGATATTATTCCAATTTATATTTCTGATTATGAAATACAAGGCTATGAAGTACAAGAAGGCGATAGCACGAGGGAGATATATCTTTTAATCTTGGAACATGAAAATAATCAACATTATATTTTAATAAAAAACTTTCAAGCTTTTACATCTCCAGAGAATCCAACTAGTGGAGGAGGAACATGTAAAAGATGTCTTCATTATTCAACAACTGAAAACTCCATGATTAAGCATGCAAGATTTTGTGAAAAGGATTCACCAGCTTTAATTAGAATGCCTACAGATCCCAGGATGTATTTTAAAAACTTTTCAAATTTATTACAAACATTAAAAGTAATTTACGGAGACTTTGAATCTATAAATCATAAACAAGATCTAGTCAAGCAATATTTAAAAATAATAGAAAAATATAAACTCATGGATGAATGGAAAGCCTCTAAACAGAAGGAGAAACCAACAAGGTTGAAGGCCTTCTAAGAAAAAATAATAAACCCAATAGTTAAAAAAACTAAACAATTACCATCTGCTTATAAATTATTATTTAAAAGTAATTATCCCGAAGTCATAGAATCTAGAGAATATGCATTTCAAGGAACTTCAGAAGATGTCTTGGATCATTTTACTACAAGTATAAATGATCTAGAACATGAAATATTTGAAGCATTAAAACAAAGTATCCTCAAAATATTTCAGATCAACAATTAGAAGAATATAAAAATACTTTCAACTGTTGGATGTGCAAACAAGAGATCAATACAGGGAATCCAACTAATGATAAGGTTATAGATCACGATCATTTAAAAAGTGAAAATAATTATCGAGGAGCAGCCCATAGAGATTGCAATCTTAATTGTCATACCCCCAAATTTGTACCAGTTATATTTCATAATCTTTTTGGTTATGACGTACATCTATTTATAAAGCATCTAGCAGCAAATGCCAAAAACTCTTCAAGGTTATTGGCTTAACAAAGGAAAAATATAAATCACTTGAATATGGAAATTAAAATTTATAGATTCCTTAAACTTTCTCCAAATGTCTTTAGATGGCATAGCAAAAACATTAAAGCTAGAAGATTTTAAAATCACTCGGGAGTTCTTGGAAAAAAATAATATACCAGCAGAAGAATTTCCTACATGCTTGGCGAAAGGAATATATCCCTATGACTACGTTGACTCCTTTGAAAAATATAAGGAAACAAAATTACCAGAGAAGAACACTTTTATTCACTACTTTCAAAATCTGGGATTACAGATAGTGAATATTCCCGAGCTCAGAAAATGTTTCACCTGTTTGACTGTAAAACTTTAGGAGATTATACAAGTATGTACTTGTCCCTAGATGTTTACATTCTAGCAGATTGCTTTGAGGAATTTACAAAGTCTTTTGTTCTTAAACCTTATAATTATATAACTGCACCCTCTTTAGCTTGGGATACTATGTTATATACCATTTGGACTTCAGATCTTCCAGAATCTGATAAAATTATAGATCTTTTAACCGAGCAAGACATGTTTAATTTAATTAAAACAAACATTAGAGGAGGAGTATCCTCAGTAATGGGAATAGAGAAATAAAAGCTAGAAATGCAATAACTACTAGTCGAAGACTCTCTAAACACCCTGATGATCCATATATAAAACTTAACGATGAGGAACTAAAAGAAGTATTAGAAGGAATGAAAAATCCTCTATTTATACTTTATATAGATGCAACAGCTTTATATTCAGGAATTATGACTCAGTATTTACCAATGAGTGACTTTCGTGAGATATACTCCTCCTCCGAATGCCCTGAAGAAGAAGAAGAATCCTTCCTAAAAGACCTTATAAAAGAAATACGTTCAACTCCTAAAGATTCTCCAATAGGATACTTTATAGAATGTGACCTCGATTACCCAGGTGATATAAATCAGGAACAAGACATTTCCCTCTAGCTCCTATAAGAAGAAAGATTAATGTCCAAGAACTTTCATCCTGGCAAATCTCACAAGATAAACCTCCAACAGTGAAACTTCTTTGTGATCAAACAGATCGAACTTATTATCTTTGTCACTATAGACTCCTACAGTTTTATCTTTCACAAGGAATGATATTAAAAAAAGTTCATAGTGTCATAAGATTTAAACAAGCAGCATTCATGAAGACTTTCATCGAGGAGAACATCCGTTGTAGAAACATTGCAAAAAGAGAAGGTAACCTTTTAAAAGACAATGGTTATAAACTTTTAAACAATTCAGTCTTTGGCAAGACCATGGAGAATGTGGACAAGTATACTAATATAGAACTCTTGACAAATAGTGAAAAAGATGTAGCCCGTTATAATCGTATGCTAGGAAAGCCTACATTTAAAAAACGCACAAGTATTTTCTGAAAATCTTACTGCAGTAGAACTACAGAATTTTGAGAAAACATATAATAAACCAATATTTATAGGCTTTGCAATTTTAGAACTTTCAAAATTGCAAATGTATGAAACATATTATAATGTCTTACATCCCATATATGGATCGAATATAGCAATGCATGCAATGGATACAGATTCAATGTTTTTAACAATAAGAACTGAGGACCTTGAAAGAGATATATCTGAAAATCCTATACTTTCAAATTTAATAAATTCATCTGGAGAGTTATTTTCATTTAAAGATGAAAAACCAAATACTCCAATAGAAAATGGAATATTTATTCGTGCTAAACAATATTCATACGAAACATTTACAAAACCTAAATTTGAAGAGCATACATTTATATTAAAACCCCAGATACAGAAGAAAGCATTACACATAGATATCCTATATTCCCTAATGAAGAGAAACCTGTAAAGGATAACAGATGTAAAGGAATTCAGAGATGTGTAGCCAGGAAACTTTCTCATCAAGATTATAAAGACACATTGAATCCAGGTCATAAAGATAAAATTGATGAAGTACATCAACTTAAAAGTGAAAAGCATGATATCTACTTGATAGAATCCCAAAAAGTATCATTATCAAATTATGATGACAAAAGATTCATCCTAAGTGATTTAAAGACAACACTACCTATAGGAAATGATTTAATCCCTATAATAAAAAGTCTTGATAAAATAAATAAAGTCTATGATTTAAATCTTACTGATCTTGATATTTATAGAGTTGAGATCATTTATCCCCCAAGGATTGGCAGACCTTTATATTCTCAAGTTTTTAATCCTATATGTTAGAACTTAAATATTTTAATACTGATCCTGAATATATAAAAGGTCTAAGTGATAAAGAATTTAAAGATCATAAAGAGGTTCTAAAAACTAATTTCGAAAAGTTAACATCAGATTCTATCAAATGATTTTTTTCTTTTAAAAATGTCAACAATTAATTTAAGAGTGACAACATCAACCTTTGAAGGGCAATAAATTTTTTTATGTATGATTCTTTAGCCACTTCTCTCGTTTAATTTTTTTAGAATATTCATTAGTTATAACATTAGCACTTTTTAATCTATTAATATTATTTTTAATATCTTGTATTATTTGATTTGATTTCATTATTTCATCATCAGTTAAGATTCCATCTTCCAAAGCTTTTAATTGAAATAAAAATAATTTAGAGATTCCTAATTCTATTGATAAACAAACTTCACGATATAAACTTTTCTTTTTAGAAGTATAAGATAATGAAACTATTTCAGTCAAGAAACCATCAGCTACAGAAATACTTCCAAGTATTACAGGTGCTATTGTTAAAACTGGTAAAGTTATAGGTAAATAACTGTTAATATTGCAGATGTAAATCCTAAAGAATAACCTATAATTTTAAAACTGTATTCCCTTTATTCCATCTATTTTTAACCTTTTTATAATGCTTTAATAAATCTTGTAAATGTAAGGTTTTCTGATTTAAATTCTTTTACTCTCATAATTTCAAGTTCTGTGGGAGCCGAGGCCTTGAAGAATAATATCCTGATGATCTCAATTCTGGAGGGAGCTCTGGATAAATTTTTTCTTCTCTTACTTCTTCCATTTTTGGACTTTGTCCATTTATTAATTAAAAAATAAGACTTTATTCTTCTGAGCACCATCTGGCACCAATACTCGGATATCAAAAGAAACTCTTGTTGAGAGAATATCTTTATACAATTCCATCAATGCTTACGAACTTCATCAACATCAACCTTTTTTTCATAAAATATTAAATATATATATTGTACAAGTGAACTAGAAAAATGAATATTCTTACTTTTAACTTTATGTAGTCCATGTGAATGAGTATTAACATACCAATCTCCGTGTGGTAAATCATAACTAGTCATTATAACATCACCCTTTTCAAGCTTACTATTATAATCACATTTCACAAACCATTTCATTCTTTCATTATCATCATCAAACAAACGAAAAAAGGATCAATAATCTTTACAACCATAAAAACACTCCATTCTTTACTATTTGTTGTTATTAAAGTTGGTTCTATAAAATGTTTATATGTATGGGGTAATAATGTTTTATTCTGTTCTAATTCAGCAGCTCTTTTTCTAATACTATGTGTGGTGTTAATGTGTGTTGTATGAGATTCTAATTTGACAAGTCTTTTATTAAATGATGTAATCATCTCATTTATTATATTATATATTGTATTAAATTTAGTATTCATAATTTGTTTATCTTTAGAATTTAATATGGTAGTATTTAACTTTACAACTTGTTCAGTTAACAGACTTTGTAACTTGTCAAATTTATCATTAAATCGTTGTTCGATATTATTAAGCTTTGATTCCATTGAATCAATTTTTGTTGTTAATGAACTTTCAATTCTTGTTGTTGTTAAATCAGTATATTTTTTAACACCATCTACATATTTCTTATTAACTGCATCAGCTTCATCAGTTGGAAAAGATAATTCTTTTATCTTGTGTCCATTTAAAATTAAATCACCCTTCATTGAATCACCTCTTTCATTAATATATTTATTTTCTGTTAAAGTTAATATTTCTTCTGTATTAAACCCTGTTTTTATTGTTCCACCACCTCTATTACATGGAATATAAGAACTCATTTATTAATAATTTAAAATGACATGTGGAACTTCGTATTCAAACCTGTTTCAAATGTAAATACATTGAAATCTCTTCTCCATTAAAATCAATCAATTCTCCTTCTTGATTAAGAATTTTAAAATTAATATCCATTATATATTTTCTACATAAAGGTAAATAATTTGGAGGATTCATTCTTTCAACTATTTTATATCCCATAGGAACTGTGTTTGAGGGAAAGGAATATAAAACATTTGTTTGTTTACCATTATTATAAGAACCAGTTATACAATCGCAATGAATATTTATTGTGTTTGTATTTATTATTTTTATAATATTTTCTGATGTTATATTCTCAACTACAGGTGTGATATAATGGTTTCGTGTAAATCCTAAAATTGTTCTAAAGAAACTATTATTTTGAAAATGAATTCCTATATTCTCTAAAGTCATTATACATTTTGAAGTTGGTAAATCCATTTTAATTTTAATGACTCCATTTGTTTTTTTAGAAAGTATATTATTTAAATCTTTTATCTCATAAGCTCCGGGTTCGATTGTTATTATAATCTTATCTGTAGATTTTGGGCTTATATAATAAAATATGTTATTATCTTTAGTTATATTAAAAATAGTATTATAAGCACAAAACCATAATAGTCCTAATTCATAATTTAAATTTTGATCTAATTTAATTGAATCTTGAAAGTTTATAGTAAAGTCTGATTCTTTTGAATTTATAGATAAAGTTCTTGAATATTTATCTGACATTATGTTTACCATTTTTTTAAATTATCTTCGGAAGGTTGCGAAGCTCCATTTTCATAGTATAGATTTTAAATCATTATAAATTTCTTGGATTAAGGAAGTGAAACCTTCTCCTTTGGATTTATTCAATCTATACAAAACATATAAGCTTAAAATACCACATATTTTAGTATTATTAGGTTGAACTTGTAAAGAATTAAAGTGTAGTCCGAGAGATAGTCTTCAACTTCTTTAGTGGGTTTAATCCCAAAAGAATCAAAGTAAATAGATTTATTATATATACAAACCCAATGAGATCCTTTTTCATTTGAATTTTGATAATTTATAATGATATTCTTTGGAGTGTCTTCTTTCAGACTCGACAATTCATCATTCATTAATATTTTTATTTTTAAATTTAAATAATCTGCATAATCTTTTAAATCAAAATTTGTTTTTGCATTTATTCCAAATGTTTTTAAAAAATCTAATATTGAAGGAGTCATTTTATATTTTATAACTTCGTATTTATAACTTCGTATACTTATTAAATTTATCTTTTGAAATTATTCCTTGTTTTAACAAATCTTTAGAAATCTTTAAAATATCAGAATCTAAATTATTATGTCCTGCTTTTTTAGCTGCTAATAGTTTTCTTAATTCAATAAAAAGATTGATTGGGTTTATCTCCTTACCCTTTCCCTGGCCCTGACCCTGGCCCTCTCCTTCTGTGACAATATAACCCTTTCATTTTATTTAAATATTTCTTTAAATCTTGAATATGTTTGCTTTAGCACTACCATGTACTAATTCTATTAAATTTAAATATTTTTAATTTCTAGAAGATCAACATTCTCTGAGGGATATCCACAAAGTAATTTATAAAAGTCATCTGTAAATTCAAGTCTAGGTGTTTAGTATTATAAACATTTTGTGAATGAATACGTGATTTATTTTCTGAATTTAAATATAACAGAAAGTCATGTTTATTAATTGTTATTATTTGATATCCTTCAACATTAATATTAAATGTAGGTTTAATTGTTTTACTTAAACTCACATTAATTTTAGGATCAAGTATAAGAGGTTTTATATTTAAATCTTCCAACCATGGTAATTCTTTTAAATCTTGTTTATCTTCCAACTCTTTAAATTTTAAAACTTCTAACTCTTTTATGGCTTTAATTGTTGGTCCTTGTTGTTGTTGGATTACCTCATTTAATATTATAGATTCAGCGTGTTGAGTTGTATCTTTTTTATTATATTTATCTTGTTCTGATTGTAATTTTTTTAAAAGTGCTAATCTTTCTTCATATACCATTTTAATGGTATT